>PIJE02001192.1:149209-151709 GCA_002895965.2 Coryphaenoides rupestris | reverse complement strand
CACACAGAGGGTCTATTTCCTTGTCCAGAGCAGACCACCTTCACCCCCTTGTCACATTCCAACGTTCCCGCCATTATTTGTTCTCGCCTTGCGTGAGAGCGGACTGGGGGACCGTGAGCGGCATTAACCCAGGCTGCCTCCCTGTCACCAATGCACGGGCGATTTAACATTTCCCCCACTTGCTCTCGTAGTGGGGTCTCCCTCCTTCCCTCTTTCACTCACTCGCTCCCCCCTGCAAAGCTCCACCATCGTGTCAGCGTGGGGGGGGGGGAGCGAAGGAGGGAGGTGTTGGACGGGATGAGCCCTGTAGTCTGTCCCATCCGGTGCTGGGGGGCGGGGAGGGGTTGAGGGTGATGGGACTGGGAGGTGTGGGGACTAAGAGAGAGAGGGAGTAGAGAGGAGAGGGGAGAGAGAGAGAGAGAGAAGAGAGAGAGAGAGAGAGAGAGAGAGAGAGAGAGAGAGAGAGAGAGAGAGAGAGAGAGAGAGAGAGAGAGAGAGAGAGAGAGAGAGGAGAGAGAGAGAGAGTGGAGAGAGAGAGAGGAGAGAGAGAGAGAGAGAGAGAGAGAGAGAGAGAGAGAGAGAGAGAGAGAGAGAGAGAGAGAGAAATCAATTGGTTCCCTGCAGTGTGTCAGTGTAAACTGCCTTTAATTACCCTGCCTGTAGTGTTTATGCTCACGCATGGCGGCGCGGTCCATCATCCTGCTGCCCTGGCGCACGCCACCCACCAATCTTCCCACCACCACCCCCTTCGGCTCGCTGCGGCACTGTCATACGAGCGCACGAGTGTCGTAGTACACCCTCCACTCTCTGCTGCACCCTACCCCTTCCGTCTTTTGACACGCTCACTCTCACTCACGCCTCGGACGTGAAAGTAGAATGTGCTTTATGTGTCGTTTGTGGCATCTGCACAAGTACCACACAACGACGGATTGGAGCCGTGGATAGCTGCAGCACTAGGAACAGAGGGCCGGTCGCAGGCTGCGTTTGAGCCATCGCTAGCTGCAGCGACAGGAGCTGATGGCCCGCCCCGGTGGCAGGCTGCAGTACAGTACAGTACAGTGCCCAGGGTAGGGGCCCACAACTCTGGGTCTACTATTACTCTTGGTCCCGGGTACAGGCGCCCCGGCAGGAGGGTTGACCTCCTTAAGAACAAGTGGATGCGTCTCAGTTATGAGTGAACCAACCGTCCCGCCTCCCTGAGGGGCTGATGTACTGCCCTGCTGTCGAAGCCTTTAAGGCCAGGCCTGCCCCACGCCGTGACCATGACCAAACTGTTGTTGTTGTTGTTGTTGTCATCGCCGTCTAGTGTGAGCTTTACCTCCACCGTGTTTCCCAGGCATCTGTAGGTTGGAATTTTTTTTTTATGTGGATTTATATTCATACTTCAGGGTATCACCAGACCAGAGATTATTTAAATGAGATGAAGGGAAAGCGTTAAAATACATTTACATATACATATACATTTCCAACACTTCCAACATGATGATGTAATCTTCTCTCCGTCGAGGGCTCGTTGAATTAGGCAGATAAGTCGCTAATCCGCATCAACGGGATACCTGCCGTAGCCCTACAGTGGGGGTCTCTGGGCCAATCGGCAGCCAGTTATTGAAGTTATCCCCCACCTCCCCTCTCCTCACCCATCCTCCCCTCCCGGGAGGCATATCCACGCGCGAAAGCGTAGTGCATATTGAACGTCGCTAATCCCTCGCCCCCTTGAACATCCTTTTCCCTACCTTGAAACGAGGTCGGGACACACACCACACACACACGCACACACACACATGCACACACGCACGCACATACACACACACACAGTATAGTAGATACAAACTCCTGCTGCATTAACTCTTGACTGTCTTTCCCGCCACAGTACACCGTGTGGAACTTCCTGCCAAAGAACCTGTTTGAACAGTTCAGACGAATTGCAAATTTCTACTTCCTCATCATCTTCCTGGTGCAGGTGAGTGCCACACACTGTGAATGCGTGCATGTGTGTGCGTGTGTGTGTGTGTGGGGGGCTCCACAGGTGTCGCCACAGGTGTCCCGGTGTGACTCTGGATGGTGTCTGTGGGATCCTGGGCTTGTGAGCGTGGATTGATTGCGAGTGAGGCAATTGCAAATGGGGACATTTGCATGTGGCATGAACCCAGTGGTGGGACGGGACCAGTTCATTTGTGTGGGAGCCTGCGTCGTGCTTGCATTCGTACCTAGACGACTCTTTCAATGCTACTGCGCTAATATTTTGTCCATTTAACTTCCCTCGACAAGGGGGTTGTAATTTAATTATCCTGCAAATTGTTTTCATCCAATCGGTGAGGAGCATCTCCTTCTTGACGACATCGGGTGGGGGATCCAACCCAGTACCCCGCCCAGCCTAGAAATGTCCTAACATACCAATAGAAAGGGTTGTCATGTGGAGCCTAGCACAGCTCTGCATCCCGGTCTTCTCATTCACCGTGATCAGGAAGCTGCTCAGCTCAGTTATTTCCACTTTCAGGTT
>PIJE02001192.1:141709-144209 GCA_002895965.2 Coryphaenoides rupestris | reverse complement strand
TCACGTCTACACTTGCATGTGCAATATTTTTTTACTTAAATGGCATGGGCATCAATCACTCTCCCACAGTCACTCCCCTTCTCTGGAATGGGCTCTCTGCAGTGCCCCCCCCCTACACACACACAGCACACACACACACACACACACCACACACACACACACACACACACACACACAGACACACACACACACCCCCCACCCCCCGCAGGGCTTGGCAGTGTGGTGGGCAGTGTGTCCCGGGGACAAACTGTCCTCAATAGCGTCGCTCGCCCAATTTCTGAACTCGGCCAGCGCGGCGCTGTACTGTGTGTTGTGTGTGTGTGTGTGTGTGTGTGTGTGTGTGTGTGTGTGTGTGGTGTGTGTGTTGTGTGTGTGTGTGTGTGTGGTGTGTGTGTGTGTGTGTGTGTGTGTGTGTGTGTGTGTGTGTGCGTGAGTCTGTTTATGTGAGTGCTTATGGCTGTGTTTATTATCATTAGTGTGTGTGTGTGTGTGTGTGTGTGTGTGTGCGTGCGTGCACGTGTGTTCTCCTAAACGTCCATCAGCCCAGTACTCCTCCACAGGGCGGCCTCCTACGACTCCTCTGCTATACGGTGTATATAGCGGTGGCGTCAGATCTGTTTTAATAGTCGAGGATATATAGGCTCAGCCCTGGTGGCGATTAAATATTCCCCCGCGTTATATGTCCCGGGGGGTGCGTTCTCCCCGTGTCATGATGCTTTAACACGTGGGGGCGGAGCTACACCAGCTACACCGCCTGGTGCTCCTAGTAGCAAGACATCCAGGCGCCTACACCAGGGGGGGGGGCTTCTACTGCAGCAGCAGAGATGTTCTTTCTTCTCCTGCCCTGACAGGAGTGGTCTGCTACTACTACTACTACAGATACAATGCAGGCTCTCCTCCTCCTCCTCCTCCCCCCTGATTCTGCACTCCTCCCAATGGTTCAGTGTGTGCACACTAGTCCACTGCCGCCTTCTAATTGATTTATCCCCCAGTTAATTGTAATCACGGCACAGCTCCTCGGATAGGCTACGAGCTTGCACTTGTTTCCTTCTGTGAGCGTGTGTGTGTATGTGTGTGTGTGTGATGTTTCGATTTCACAATTGTTTTATTGTACTGTATTGCTATGCAACCTGGCACAAGAATTTCCTTCGGAATTAATAAAGTTCTATCTTATCTTATCTGTAGGTGTGTCTGTGTGTGTGTGTGTGTGTGTGGCGTGTGTGTGTGTGTGTGTGTGTGAGAGATGATTCTGTAGAGGCGAGTGCCTGTGTGCATGCAATGTGCAATGTGTAAATGCAAGCGTGTGTGTATAGTATACGCGGGCGCGCAATGTTTCAAAGTGTCTGTGTGTGTGTTTCTGCCAACATGGATGTGTGTGTGTTTCTGCCAACACGGATGTGTGTCTTGTGTGCGTGTTTTCTGTGGATGTACTGTGTTTGTGTGTGTGTGTGTCTGTGTGTGTGTGTGGGGATATATATGCTGCGTGTGCTGCTTTGTGCGTTTTGATTACGGCGGTGGGAGTGCAGAGACTCTCATTCTCAGTCAGAGCACAGGTGAGGAAAACACCAGACGGCTTCCCAGCGTCCCCGGCAGGAGATGTCTATCTGACAGTTAGCATCGCTCGTGCGCGGAAAGACAACTAGGGCCGTGTATGTGTGTGCGTGCGTGCGTGCGTGTGTGCGTACGTGCATATATACACACGCACGCCAATGTCTCTGTCTGGATATTGTTGAGTGTGCATGCTGCAACATGCATTTCTTGCTTAACCTGTATACACACACCACAAACACACACAACCCCTTCCCTCCACAAACACACACACACACACACACACACACACACACTTCCGACCAGCTTCGGGAACACAGACCTCCGACAGGCGAGGCTTTAGGCGGGAGTGCTGGAACTCGCTGCAGTGCAGTGCGATAGAAGGCCGTCAGAAGGCCGGCGTTCAGGGACAATGCTTTTGCCCGGGTCACACGGTCACATGATCAGCTAATCAGACAGAAGTCCACCATCCACACACACACACCCACACACACACACACCCATATTGATAATGATGAAGCTAGAGTAAATAAATGAAGACTCATGCATGCTCACACACACACTCACACACACACTCACACTCACACTCACACACACTCACACTCACACTCACACAGGGCTACACCCAGTTGTTAAGGGACGGGCCTGCCTATGGTAGCCATAGCTATCAAGCCTCTCTCCCTCTGAAGTTGCTCTCAGTCCCACTGTGGTCGCATGCCCTAGTAATTAGATCCATGTGTCTGGTCTATATTGGCCACATTTATTTATAGTAAAACATGCAATGTTGTGGTTCTCTTCTTCTAATTCTTGTTCTTCTTCTTCTTCTACTTCCTCTTCTTCTTCTACTTCCTCTTCTTCTTCTTCTACTTCTTCTACTTCCCACACTGACAGGTGATCGTGGACACGCCCACCAGCCCAGTCACCAGCGGTCTGCCTTTATTTTTTGTCATCA
>PIJE02001192.1:91709-136709 GCA_002895965.2 Coryphaenoides rupestris | reverse complement strand
TGGCGATTTACACTGGCATGGAGACCAAAATGGCCCTCAACTACCAGGGGAAGTCGCAGAAGCGCTCTGCGGTGGAAAAGTATGTTTCCAGCAAGGAGTCCGCTCCACAAAGCTGCTCAACAGCCATAGGCCATGCATTTCCACGCAGGCATGCGGTGATTCGCCTTGGCCTTTGTTTTGGGTTGCAGGTCCATCAATGCCTTCCTGCTGGTGTACCTGTGCATCCTGGTGAGCAAGGCGCTGGTGTGCACCACGCTCAAGTACGTGTGGCAGAGCAAGCCGGGCCAGGATGAGCCCTGGTACAACCAGAAGACCCAGAGGGAGAAGGAGACCAACCTGGTGCGTTCCTCCCTTTCTCTCTCTTTCTCTCTCTTTCTATCTCTCTCTCTCTCTCTCTCTCTCTCTCTCTCTCTGCCTCTGCCACCCCCAACCCCCATGGGCCTGGAAGTTGTGCGTGTGTGTGTGTGTGTGTGTGGGGCTTTGTGACGCATACTACTTAGGGGGGGGTGGGGCGGGAGGGGGGTCATAGTACAGGAAATCCCAGTGAGTCACTTCATCCGGTGCTTTCAGCCAACACCCCTACGAAAAATAAACATGTTAAAAAAAAAATTCAAATGAGCATGGCAGGCGGTAAACATACACACACAGAAAACAATATCGCTTAAACACGTGTGTACAAAGTGAACGCAATTAAATGAAATTGAAAAGTGATATGGCGGTATATCGAGTAAAGTGACCCTTTTGATCTGTCAACATATATGCAAGAAATGCATGCGAAAAGTTCCCTAGTTGTATAACGAGTGATATAATAACGTAAAGGTGAACCTGGTTGTGTTTTCCCACCTTCCACCTTCCAGTACCTGAAGATGTTCACGGACTTCCTGTCCTTCATGGTGCTCTTCAACTTCATCATCCCCGTCTCCATGTACGTCACCGTGGAGATGCAGAAGTTCCTGGGCTCCTTCTTCATCACCTGGGACCGGGACTTCTTCGACCCCGAGATCCAAGAGGGGGCGCTGGTTAACACCTCCGACCTGAACGAGGAGTTGGGACAGGTCAGAGAGCGAGAGAGCGAGAGAGAGAGAGAGAGAGAGAGAGAGAGAGAGAGAGAGAGAGAGAGAGAGAGAGAGAGAGAGAGAGAGAGAGAGAGAGAGAGAGAGAGAGAGAGAGAGAGAGAGAGAGAGAGAGAGAGAGAGAGAGAGAGAGAGAGCTGTATCAACTGTTGTTGATTCATTTTGTCTTTGTGATGGTAGTGGCGAGGACAGATGATTGGTTATACATGTATATATCTATCTATCTGTCTTGTCTGTCTGTATTTATCACTGCGTCCTTTACTGTTATGCTTGTCATGGCAGTTGATGGCGACCATCTGACTAGATTGTAAATGTCAATATAGAGATAGCTCTTGTCTTGTTCCTGTTAAATGACCTCAGTCTAGATTGATGCAGCCCGCTAATCTCTAAAGCACGGTCCCTTCTTCTAAATGAAACATATCGGTAGATATTAATGCTGCTTTCCCCTGACTTGTTTTTCACCGTGCATCAACACAGTGTGGATTCAGATCGGCAACGGCTTGGCTCATTCAATTAAAGGGCGATCATCCCTTTGTCAAAACTGATTCATAGTGTGTATTCCTGTCCTGTAGTTTGTTTCCCAAGCTTTTGTTGTCGAAGCTTGTTCATTACGCACGTGTGTGTTTGTGTTTTCTATTAGTCTGCTATTTAGTCATTTTCCCTGTACCGCACTCCTCTGGATCAGCGATGTGAGTGACGGGCGGTGCGCGTTGTACCACGTCTTGCCTGCAGGTGGAGTACGTGTTCACGGACAAGACGGGCACGCTCACGCAGAACAACATGGAGTTCATCGAGTGCTGCATCGACGGCTTCCAGTACAAGTATCGGGACGCAGGCACGGAGCTGGACGGCTTTACCGTCACGGACGGACCCGTCAGCAAGCTGCACGAGAAGGCTGGCAAGGTGTGTGTGTGTGTGTGTGTGTGTGTGTGTGTGTGTGTGTGTGTGTGTGTGTGTGTGTGTGTGTGTGTGTGTGTGTGTGTGTGTGTGTGTGTGTGTGTGTGTGTGTGTGTGTGTGTGTGTGTGTGTGTGTGTGTCCCTCCATCTGGTGTGAAACTAGTTACACACACACACTTTCACTGTGTCACAAAGCAGTGCACACGATCCCCTTTTTAATGAAGGGTTGGATCGTTGTTGTTATCCGATTCATGTCGTGTAATTCTGTTACGTAATTGCCTTGTGTTGCGGCGTTGTTAATTACACAAGCGTGTAATTTTGTACATGTGCCGTGCTATTATTATTATATTTTCGTACACTTACACCTAACGCTGTGAGGAGGCTGGCGAGGTGTGGCGGTGTGGGGGTCCCTCCATCTGCTGTGAAACTGTTACATTCACACACACACACACACACACATATACGAGCACACACACACACACACACACTACCTTACATAACTCACTGCTGGGGAAGGCCTTTTCAGAGACCACCCTTGGTTCAGTTCCCGATCTGTGTGTGTATATATATATATATATATATATATATATATATATATATATATATATACATACGTGTGTGTGTGTGTGTGTGTGTGTGTGCGTGCGCATGTGTGTGTATATATGCGTCTGTGTATATATTATATATATATATATATATATATGTATACAAATATATACAGTATATATAAATATATAACGGTAGGGGGTGCAAATGGGGCCGTGCTCTGGACATTAATACTCCAGCAGCTGATAAGGTTTTACAAGCTGTTAAACGTTAATGGATTGCCGTGATAAGGCCTCGTTGAAGATAACCGCGCACCACTTTTTATCTCGTCACGAGCTACCGTGCGCTTCCGCGGGTCACCTTTCGTCCGCTACGTTGATGTTTGCGCCTTCCTCCCGTCCTCCTCGCACTGTCCACATTTTCTTTTAGGTCAAGTCTTGGTCGAATGTATAAAAGTGAAATTCCCTGACTCACGAATGCACCCGAATGAACTTCACTGACCCATATTATAGCTGGCACCCGCTAGTCCTATACTGTATAGTCAGTCTATTGTATTTCCTAATGAATGCAGGGTGGGTTTTTTTTGCTTTTAAGATAAATATGCTGTTATGATGTGTGTGTCAATGATACAATCTCACAATTTTGTAAATGATGCATTCATTAATGTACTTTAATGAAGTACACCATATTTTTTTTGGTGGAGGGGGGTTATTATAACGTTTATATTCTATTCCAAAGTGGAGGGTGTGTCGTATGCAAGGGTGTCTGTATTGCTAACTCCTCCTGTGTTCTTGTGCTGCTGTCTGTCTGTCTGTCTGTCTGTCTGTCGTCAGGAGAGGGAGGAGCTGTTCCTGCGGGCGCTGTGTCTGTGCCACACGGTGCAGGTGAAGGAGCCCACGGGCCCCGAGCACGACCATGCGGACGGGAGTCTGCTGCTGGACCCTCTGGACGGCCTGGTGATGGACGGAGGCCCCCCGCCGCCACCCCAGGACCAGGCGGGCTTCATCGCCTCCTCGCCCGACGAGGTGGCACTGGTCAAGGGTGCCATGAGGTGAGAGGGGAAGACGGGCTGGGGTGGGTCGTTAACCAAATTAACATTAAACGGGTCGAACATATTTGTATTTAAAGGGGCCTTCTAAGGGGCAGTTTAAAGATTGTCATGTGACGGAAATATCATTGTGACACCTGGATGTATGCTGTGGACTGATCTAGTCCGCATACATCTAGGTGGACACTCCCACTTGTGATGTCACTTCAACACGGTGCCAATTTTAGATGATGACAATTTTGAAACTCCTTGTAATGGCTAATCGCGCTCACACCCGGTGGAATAATAGGGCCCCCCTTCTTTTTTTTAAGTATACGTTTTACAAATTTTCGTGGACTTTTTGTGGAGTGGGCGGTAACAGAAAGGGACCAGAAAGTGGGTTGAAAGAGAGAGGGGGATGACGCAGCTTAAGGCCGCAAGTCGTGATCGAACGTGGATCGCTGCAGAGCCGCCGTGGTTGGCGCACTTGCGGTTTAGTCTGTCTATTTTTGTTGTCTACTTTCAACTCCATCACACACACACACACACACCACACACACACACACACACACACCTAATATACACAGGCATTGTGCATGGTGCACCTGGTGGAACCTCTGAGGCAGGTCTGTGTGGAGGTTGTTTAGGTAGGCGTTTGCTCCAGCCTCTCTCTCTGTGATCTTCACGTCTAGGGTTGCATATTGAAGGGCGTTGGTGTGGATGAACTTGTTGAAACCTGTTGCTGAACACACACCACACACACACAAACACACACACACACACACACACACACACACACAAACACACACACACACCCACCACCTTTTTGCTCCTCAGTCACGCAGAAAATCGAATATGTGTGATGCGTCCCTCATCTAGGTCAAGTGTCTTGTGTGACCTTTTTTAAACGTAGAGCGCCGTAAGGCATCAGGAGAACACATCTCGGCCGCTTAAAACCTTGAAAGCTGCGTGATACGTTCATGCTTGATTCATGCTTGGACTGTGGTTGAACTGTGCAGTGTCACACACTCCAGTGGAAGATGTTGGAAGATGCCTCTGCTGCCAAGTGTGTCCAGTTAAAGCAAAATACAAATGCTGCTGCTGTTCTCCTCTCTGTTTGGTGGCGGCGGTGTCACTCCATTCCTGGTGCTTTGTCGCCCCCTACAGGTACGGCTTCACATTCCTGGGCCTGGAGAGCAAGAAGATGAAGATCAAGAACAGAAACAATGACATTGAAATGTAAGTCAGTGTCTTCAGTATCTGTTCTGACCATACCTCTGTTTTTTTTCCCCCCCCGCCATAATGTCTGTTGTTGTGAGGCTTTAATCATGTAACCATTGTAATGCAACGTATGTGTTTACGATATTTCCACTTGCTGTCCGTAGGTACGACCTGCTCCACGTGTTGAACTTTGACCCCGTGCGAAGGAGGATGAGTGTGATAGTCCAATCCAAATCAGGTCAGTCTGAGTTGAAGTAGTGTAGTATAGTATTTGTGTGTGTGTGCGTGTGTGTGCGCGTGTGTGTGAGCAAGACACCTAACCCTAACTGCTCCTGACGTGTTGGTTGTTACCTTGCGTGGTCGGCACCGCCGTCGGTGAATGTGAGGCAATACTGTAAAGCGCTTTGGATAAAAGCGTGACATAAATGCAATCCATTTACTATTTACCATTTGTTTCCCTCCCTCCTCCAGGTGACAGGCTGCTGTTCTGTAAAGGCGCGGACTCGTCCATCTTCCCCCGCGTCCGGCAAGAGGAGGTGGAAAAGATCCGTGTGCACGTGGAACGCAACGCGACGGTGAGTTCACGATACCGTGCTGCTGCTGGGACGCTTCTGGGTTACGTTAGCAGAGTGTTGCTGGAGAGCTAGCAGGATGCACTTGTAAAACACTTCTGGATTTTTTACGTTATATCCATTTCTAACAATTTGAAACCGGACGTAGCTAGGTGAATTGCGTTTTAGTTAGGGGATTGCTACTTATTGGTAATCCGCTGATGGTGTGGAAATGTTGACCAAATGACGGCGGGTTTCGCTTGAAAGCCCCGTCTCCTGGGAGGGTAAACACCGCCATTTGCCGCTAAAAATACATAAATAAATGTATGGGAAACACTGCTGTACACAAACCCTCACGTAAACAAACACGTACACAAACCTTAGTTTGGTGGAGGTAATGTATGAAGTGTTCTGCTGAGGCACCACAAATTTCCCATCTGGGAAGTGCATCTCATCGCATCTCGGGGATCAATTAAGCCGCGTTTCGACATACATCGTTGTGTTACTACTACCTGTGATCCAACCTGCCGCAGCCACTACCTTCAGGACGTGTGCGTGTGTGCGTGCGACTCGTCCTTGCATGACCTCTCCCAAGTATACAGAGTCGGAGACACAAAGAAGGCCCAATCAATTCTTGACGACTCGTTCAGTGAGCTTAGGTTGCTTCCATCTGGTCGTAGATGTAATCTGCCAAGATGTAGGACCAAGAGGTTGAAGAACTCACTGCTCCCGCTGCTATTGGCCTTTTAAATAAAATAGTGCTATGTTTTGTTTTGCGTGAATTGTTGTGTGTTGTTGTTGGTGTGAACTTGTGTTCTGCTGGCTGTGCAACAAATTAGCCCCTCTGGGATAATAAAGATTGCCTTTGACCGTGACCCCTTTGCTTTCTCCCGCCTGCAGGAGGGCTACCGGACGCTGTGCGTGGCCTACAAGAAGCTGAGCTCGGAGGAGTACGCGCGGGCCGACGCGGGCCTGCAGGCGGCCCGGCTGGCCCTGCAGGACCGCGAGGAGAAGCTCACGGCCGTCTACAACCAGGTGGAGACGGGGATGACCTTGATCGGGGCCACGGCCGTGGAGGACAGGTGGGGCCTATCTCAGCTGCTATGCGGGAAACCCGAGCAATTTATGAAACTCCTTCTATTCACCTTGCAATTATGTATGATTGAAACCTGCTCTATTCTTATCTTTCTGCACCGAAGCGATATATATTGCTGTCTCTCTCTCAACAACATGTACTTTGGAGCAGTCACTTTGGATAGAAGTGTCTGCCAAAAGTGGGCGGGGCGTGTTTGGGGAAGGCGTGGGGTGGGGTGTGAGCAACAAAACGACGAGCTAGATTTTACATTATGACTAGTGTTGTGACTCATCACAGTAAGGTCTCTCGCTCTCTATCGCTCTCTCACTCTGTCTCTGTCTCTGTCTCACTCTCACTCTCTCTCTCAATTCAAAGGGCTTTATTGACATCGGAAACCGACCAGCAAACCTTTAACATTCCCAAAGCATGTAAAAAGTCAGGCGAGAGACACATTTGAATAGTCAAAAATGCAATACAATAACAATCTTCATGTTAGGGTTAGGGTTAGGGTGTTACTTCCTGCATTCTGATCGGACCAGCAGTCCGTAGATTTCCATATCCGGACCGCAAACTTTGACTTTGTTCTTGTTGCTTTTGCCAGCACGCAAAATGTGAGTTTGTGTCTTGTTTGGATTGAGAGAACTTGTATAAAAAAAACCTGAACTAAAAAAGAGAGAGAGAAAGCAGAAACCGGAAGTGAAAAATAACGTTTTGAACTGCTATAACAAAACCTCTCTTGCTTGGTTAACAAGTCGTTGGCATACACATGCATTGACTTCTCACTCACACTCACGTACTCCACCTCCACCGCCCCCCAAACTTCCAGGCTCCAGGAGGAGGCGGCGGAGACCATGGAGGCGCTGCAGGGCGCCGGCATCAAGGTGTGGGTGCTGACGGGCGACAAGATGGAGACGGCCAAGTCCACGTGCTACGCCTGCCGCCTCTTCCAGCGCGGCACGGAGCTGCTGGAGCTGACGGTGCGCACGCTGGAGGACGGCGCGCGCAAGCGGGAGCAGCGGCTGCACCATCTGCTGCTGGAGTACCACAAGAGGGCGGTGCAGGACGCCAAGCCCGGCGGCAGCAGGTCTGTCTCTTTGCGCTCTCGGCTCTCTGACGACCGGTCCACGGGTTCTTGGTCTAAAGCTTCGAAGCTGTTGATTGGTTTAACAGACTTTAAAAAAAAAAAAAGACTACAAAAAGCCCCTTACTGCATTAAGAGTCCGAGAAAAAAGCGCTTCATCAAATATATTATTGTATATTTCGTTATTATTATTGTTATTACTCTTTTCTTATTATTATTATTGTTATTATTATTATTATTATTAAAGGACAACCAAAACCCCAACACTGTATTGGTTTACATTAGATATATTAGAACTATATAGGTTAAAGACATATCTACTGTATATCATTTTGTTGATTGGTTTAACAGACTTACAAAAAATACTGCATTGAGAGTCTGAGAGCTTTTGAATCAAATATATTATAATTATTAAAGGGGAACCAAAACCCCAACACTGTATTGGTTTACATTAGATTTGGTTAATGCTATAGGTTGAATACCTATCTAGTTCATGCTTGATGACTCCTGACTGGCTGAGGTGATTACCTGGTAAAGCGTTGAGTTGAGACACCTGCCCCCTCGTCCCCTTTGAAACTGAATTAAAGGGGGCGTGTACAGCCAGGACGGGGGGAGGAAAAGAACCACAAGCTGAAAGCATTATATTTAAAGGTGCAGTCAGGGGTTTGGCCCTCCCTCTTTTCAAATAGAAGGTCACAATATGGGGATAATGGCTGTCATGTGCCTGGGGGACGAGAGGAAGGGAACGTGGGTGTACTTATAGGGTGTTTGATCCCCTCTGAAAAGGGACCGGGACTAATCCTTGATGTAATGGCAGCGGTGCTACCTGGCGCTCAATGCCCAACAACCAACCGCCCCAGCCCCACCACCACCACCACCCACCATCCTCCCATAACCAGCTGCTTATTGACCCCGGGTCTGAAAATCACTGCGGATCCCTTTGGATAAAAAGCGTCTGCTTAAATAACAGACAAACAGGAGCCAAACTCTAAAAAATGTTAATTGAGGGCATTGGACCGCAAATGTTTGTCTTATTTAACCGAGCAGAGAGGCTCTTTCAGCAACAGACTGTTTCCAACCTAAGGAGCGCTATAGGAGACATTAGGAGATATTAGGAGATATACTGTGTATATATATATTATATATATATATTGCCGGTCCGCAATAACACTTTACAACTTCCCTCTGGCAGGGGGATGTTAACATGCTGCTGTTAGCATGCTGTCCTTACTGAACCTTATCCACATTTTGTTCAATGGCACATTAAACACTTACGACAATGCCATACAATAATACTTGAAACACAGCAGCTCACGTCACAAAAAAAATACATACACAAGGATAAATACGTTGAACCTGACAACCTTTCAACGTACATTTTTAGGTCTCCTAACATGTATTTAAATGTAAAATAATTTTGTATAATTTAATTTCTAACAAACCTATTGATGTTGCAACACAAAGCCTGTATTCTTCAGTCCTGTTTGAAGGCTGTTTGTGCATATGTATTTTTGGCTCAAGTCCATTGTCCTCCTTTGGTGTGTGTGTGCGTGTGCGTGTGTGTGTGTGTGTGTGTGTGTGTGTCCTGAAGGGGTTGGTCCAAGGACTACGGCTTCATCATCGACGGCGCCTCGCTCTCCATGGTCTTCAACTCCCCCGACTCCAACTCCAGCCGCTACAAGAACCTCTTCCTGCAGATCTGTCAGAACTGCACCTCCGTGCTCTGCTGCCGCATGGCTCCGCTGCAGAAGGCGCAGGTTAATTTATTTAAAGATCACGTATGGAAGAATCATGAATCCATTCAGGGACTACATGTTAGGATTTTACATGCACATATTGCTTTGAATTGCCAGTTTATGAGCAGGTTGTGGTTGAAGAGCTTCCCTGTGTTGAAGGAAAATTACCAGCTTCCTGACTTTCTCTTATATTTTAAACGGGTTGGATTTCCCGGGAAAAGGGAAGGAAGTGTAAGTGTGCATCATTTAAAAAAAAGTTATTTCATAGCTTTTTTTAAAAATACGCACAAGGTTTAATTATGATTAGAACTAACGGTAGTTTCTGCTTGTTATTGTCTCAAACCCACGGAGCTCTGAATGCACCTTAGAGCTCCAGCAGGCCTGCAGTTCACCTACCGGCCAAAGGGGTCAGTAATGAGAAGGAATCAGTCATTCTTACATAATAGTACCTTCTAAAGGGCTTTTCTTTGGTGCCTTTATGGACAGGACTTTGAAGATGGACTTAAAAGTGTGTGGAAGGAGAGCGGGAAAGACTAGGAGCATAGGAGCACAGGCTGGAATGGAAACTACTGTATATAAAAATAAATAAACCTGCGTGTGTGTGTGTGTGTGATGACATTTCCATGTCGTTTCCGTGCGCAGATCGTGAAGATGGTGAAGAGCTCCAAGGGAAGCCCCATCACGCTGTCCATCGGCGACGGAGCCAACGACGTCAGCATGATCCTGGAGGCTCACGTGGGCATCGGTAACGGAACGCCTCTCTCCCTCCATACCTGCTGCTGTCTGCTACTCTCCTCTCGTCGTCATGAAGTGGGGTTTTTTTTCTCTCCTCTCACGTGGGTTGTGTGTGTTGCTGTGTTGTGTTGCCAGGTATTAAGGGTAAGGAGGGCCGCCAGGCGGTGAGGAACAGCGACTACGCCATCCCCAAGCTAAAGCACCTGAAGAAGCTGATTCTGGCTCACGGTCACCTGTACTACGTCCGCATCGCCCACCTGGTGCAGTACTTCTTCTACAAGGTGACGGAGGGCTTTGTTATCTTTGATCATAATAATGATGATGATGATAATATGATAATAATAATAATAATAAACCAGGTTTTCATCTTCTTTGCTCTGTTGTTGCACTGTGGAACGCCCTTCCACTGGACTTAAGATCTGCGGTCTCAGTTGACACTTTTAAAAAGCAGCTAAAGACGCATCTGTTCAGACTGGCCTTTGTCTGGCCTCTTGTGTCCGTATTTCTGTGTTTTTATGTCCTCTGTTTTTATGTTGTGTTGTTTCTTACTATGTGATGGTCTTATTTTACTCCTGTGCAGCACTTTGTGACTTTGTCTATGCAAGGTGCTATATAAATACACTTTGCTGACTTACTTACTTACTTACTTGTTCATTAACATTTTTGTGTGCTTTAAAGGCGAACGCGATTGGCCATGACAAGCCTTTTCTTAATTGTCATGTGACTAAAATTGTCTAAAAGTGGGAGTGTCCACCTAGATGTATGCTGACTAGATCAGTATGTATGTTTTATGTCCTGTCCTTTATCCAAGACTAATGTTGTCTTTCTCTTCTTGCAGAACCTTTGCTTTATCTTACCTCAGTTCTTGTACCAGTTCTTCTGTGGTTATTCGCAACAAGTGAGTATGAGAGCTGATGAGAGCTGATAAAACCCAACAATGTGAAGCATTGTGTGCCAATGTGGTTCTCTGAGCAGTAGAACCACATTACCATAATAACCAATACCATCTCCTGAGGCCCACACTCTCCCTCAAGTGACCCCACCCCCCGCTCCCAAAAGGCTGCAATATGACTTTTTGTGTGTGTGTGTGTGTGTGTGTGTGTGTGTGTGTGTGTGTGTGTGTGTGTGTGTGTGTGTGTGTGTGTGTGTGTGTGTGTGTGTGTGTGTGTGTGTGTGTGTGTGTGTGTGTGTGTGTGTGTGTGTGTGTGTGTGTGGTTCTGCATCCGACGCCGTGTGTGCACTATATACAATATCATATATATTGTATAAATGCAAAATGTGGGTGTGCTTCCAAGGTGTCATTGTGTGCATCACTAGTACATTGCCTGAGTGTTGCCTCCTCCTCTCTGTGATATTAACACTTGGTTGACCTCCTCCTCGATCCTCACCTCCTCCTCCTGCTCCTGCTCCTCCTCCTCCTCCTGCTGCTGCTCCTGCTCCCGTCCTCCCCAGCCCCTGTACGATGCCGCCTATCTTACGATGTACAACATCTGCTTCACCTCCTTGCCCATCCTGGCCTACAGCCTCTTGGAGCAGCACATATGCATCGAGCTTCTCCTGGACAACGCCACCCTCTACAGGCGAGTTCGGACATTGCAACTGTCAATTGTGTCGATGGCAATTCTTCCTTCTTACAACTCTGGGCACACTAGGATCCATATTTAATTGTGAACAATAGGAGTGATCTATAAAAGAAAAAAACTGGGCTCAAAATAAATGTCAATGCATTTTCTCAAAATGAATGTTTAAGACACAATAATCAAAGTAATGCACGCATTACTAGCTTTGCATTGAACTTAATCATATTTGGAAGGCAAATTGAGTCGTCGTTGAGGTTGTACAGCATCACACAATCTATTCAATGTCAAGTCAATCTACATCCTCTGTGCACACAGACGTAGCCATTCTAAAAACCTGTTTAGGCTGGTGTTGCTGTAACGTGTTGTGTTGTACCGTCTCTGTCCTCTAGGGGGATCGCAAAGAACGCCATGTTGCGCTGGGTGCCCTTCCTCTACTGGACCGTGCTGGGGGTCTTCCACGGCCTGCTCTTTTTCTTCGGTGCCCGCTATCTGTTCGGTAACCCCGCGTTGCAGGACAACGGCCAGGTGGGTCCCAGTGGGCAGTCTGTAGTCTTGTTGTTGTTGTTGTTGTTTTGTTGTTGTGCTCTTGTTGTTGTCTGCCATGGGCGACTGCTGTGTAAACCCATTTGTCTCGCTGACCTCCAGGTGTTTGGAAACTGGTCGTACGGAACGATAGTCTTCACCGTGCTCGTCTTCACCGTCACACTGAAGGTAAATAATGGTTTAGCTTTAGTTTGTTTGTTGTTTGTTGTGTCTTGTTGTAGCATTTCCCATGCGCCACTGCGTCTTATTTTCGGAACTGGACTAAAAAAGTAATTAATCTCTCCTGGATATAAATGTAAAACGTGGGAAGGAAATATTTGTTTTATGGCAGCGGTGGCATCTTGGCTCTGAGCCTATGCTGTGCAAATTATTCATGAAAATCGAGCTACGTCGGTTAATTTGACAGATTGCGAAATGATTTATTATTAGTGAGTGATCATTTCTGCATTCCAATTTTCATTATCACTGAAAAAGATGTTCGTTGGGGTCTGTGCCAAAGAAACATGTTTTCTACCACCTGGAGAGAAAAAATGTGGAGGCCAGCACGACAGCACTTCATTTATAATGTTTTACACATTTTTATCCTCATCAAAAAGTTGCTGCTGCTGCGATTTGGATGTTGGATACTGCACTTGGCCATCTTGCGATTTTCAATAATAATTAATTAATTATTCAGCCCTATTTTCCCACGATGCATCAGTGCACCTCATTAATTTTCTCATAAAGTTGTGACTCCGGTGTGAGGGTTGAGCTGGAGGGGCGGAGCTGGAGGCGTTCTGGTTGAGGGGGGAGGAGCCTGTGTGATTAATCCAGAGGTGTGTTGTTGTTGTTGTTGTGTAGCTGGCGCTGGACACCAGACACTGGACCTGGATCAACCACCTGGTGATCTGGGGCTCGCTGGCCTTCTACGTCTTCTTCAGTTTCTTCTGGGGAGGCATCATATGGTGAGTTAACCCCCGCCCATCCCACACATGCAACCACACACACACACACACACACACACACACACACACACACACACACACACACACACACACACACACACACACACACACTGTAGTTGTGGGTGTGGTGCGCGTGTCCGTACCTGGCGTGCGTGTAGCCCGCGTGGCTTGCGCAGCACCACCGACAGGATGTCGGGGAGCAGGCTGAGCAGGATGAGCAGGATGATGACCAGCCAGGCGGACACCGAGCTCAGCATGTTGGCGAACACAAAGTACAGACGCTGCTGCTTCAGGAAGGGCCTGCAACACAGAGACACACACAGAGACACACACAGAGACAGACACAGAGACAGACACAGACAGACAGACAGACACACAGAGACACACACAGAGACAGACACAGACAGACACACACACAGACACACAGAGAGGCAGAGCTCAGTGAGTCTTCAGTCCGTCTTCTATAGGATACAACGGGAGGAGAAGAGGAGGAGGAGGAAGAGGAGGAAGAGGAGGGGTCCCTTGACAGAGTCCTGTTGTGAGAGCCGTGGAGTGTGCACACACTTTAGTGAGCGGCAGCGGCGGCGGCGACGGCAGGCCACTTGAAAACAAACACGGATCCATCTGTCCACTGCTGCCTGCCTGCCTCTCTCTCTCCCTCGCTCCTCCCCTCTCCTCTCCTCTCCTCTCCCCCACCCTCCTCTCTCCCTATCTCCCCCCTCCTCTCTCTCTCTCGCTGCTTTTGGTGCGTCATCCTAACTCCTAACTCCCAGTCCCAACCACTGGGTGACCCAAAACTATCTCTGGTACAGGACAGGATGATACATTTCCCCACCCTCCTCTTCCTCATCCACCTGTTCCTGGCTTGTGTCGCAAACTTCACACACACACCAGAGATCTATAGTGTACAGGACTGTATGTATACTGTACATTCAGAGGCAGAAATGTGCTGAGGAATATCTACAAGCGTCCTATTGTACAGTAGAACGACAAACCCCATTGAAACGAGAGAGAGTCCAAATGAAAGGGTCTCATTGTGTCAATATTGGTAGAGGGAGCATTTTCTGATTTCTGCATTTCTTGCCCGCTCCCACACAGCTTGGCCCACGGCCGCGGGTGAATGGACCACAAGTCATTGACAATGGGACTACAGTCGAGGGTAATAATACATGCGTGTGCCATGTGCATATTCTGCGGACAAACGATGAGAGTGACTCGGTGGCCGTGGTTCTTCCAAATCGCCCAGCAGGGAACCTCGCCACGATCACCGTATATTACACCACGTGTGGTTTGGTGTGGCATTGGGCACACACACACAGTCACACACACACACACACACACAGAATAAAAACACAAGAAACAAATCGAGATTTTTTTTCAAAACATTCTGATTTATTACAGAAAATCTGGTATCGAACATGGTGTTCATAAAGAGGTACATTCAGCCTGAAGGTCGGGTGTGTGGAGGATGTGGGCTCGACCGTCCGGAGGCGGGAAAGAGGTCCCACACCGCCCCACCCCACACACACACATCCCCACCCCCCCCCTCGCCCCGCCCGTGGCACATCCACACACATCCAAAAATCTCAAAAAGACCCAGCCGCCCGTGCTTTCTTTCTTTCTTTCTTTGTTGATTTTTCTGTCATTTTTTTTGTTTTTGACGTAACGATTTCATTACAAAAAAGTGGCTGAAAAAAGGTTGCATTAAAAATACAATCCGTATTTCTCTGTTGTTGTTTTTTTGTTTTCTCTCTCATTTAGTCAAGCGAAGACATTAGAATCCAGGAGTCATTTCTTTTATAAGCATTGAAAATATCATCTCTGGGTATCTGGTTTTAAAGGTTTGTTTGTCATCCAAGCAGGCAGGCAGCCCCCCCCCCCCCCCCCCTCTCAGTCCAGCCCCCCCTGACCCCGTCGACCCCAGCCACGAGGTGGGGTCGGGGGGGGTCGGCATGCGTACGCCAGAGTAGAGGGTAATGTAACCTCTCTGGACGCCAACTTTTACGTACTGCAGCGCTCTCCCGATAACGCGCTCCACGGCGGAAAAAAAACTAAAAACCATTCGATAGAAATTAGGTTCTTAAAAAGATAACGGACGTTTACTTTCCTTTATTTTAAAATGCCAAAACGGCATCAGGGGCTTGTTTGGAGCCCAGACTTGGTTTGGTTGCCTCCCGTGTAGAGAACAAGTCGGAACCAGAACCAGTGTG
Organism: Coryphaenoides rupestris; assembly: GCA_002895965.2. Classification (NCBI taxonomy): domain Eukaryota; kingdom Metazoa; phylum Chordata; class Actinopteri; order Gadiformes; family Macrouridae; genus Coryphaenoides; species Coryphaenoides rupestris. The sequence goes on along the minus strand of PIJE02001192.1, from coordinate 121,490 downwards.
GGTGCCGGCGTGTTGGGTTCACACGACAGGGTGTAAACACTCGATCGTCACCTTGTTTGACACGTCTTGTCTCCGTCACAAGACTCACACGCACACACACACACACACACGCAGATGGGTCAAAGGTCAGACAGGAGCATGGCAACATGTCAAATGGTCCATGATTCCAGAGGAGTCGGGAGGAGTCGGCCGCGTCTATATCAGGGTTAACGCGCTCAGAGTGTTAAATTGGACTTGAATCATAATAATAATAACTATAATCATAATAATAATCAGTGAGACATGTTTGGGATGGTTGAGAGGACTCGTAGGGGGGCTGCGGACCACTGAACGGAAAAAAAACACAAAACCACAGAGAAGGAAATCAAACAGAACCGTCGCAGTCTACAAACTAACTGGCACGACGCCGATTCTTCTGAACAGATTCACATAATAAAAAATATAATATAATAAGAATTTGTGAGTCAAATCACGCATAAATAAATATTGCAAATAGATACGTTTTCATGTTTGAAAAAAAGAAAAAGAAAAAGAAAGAAAACAAAGCATATAATATAATCCATATAATAGTGATTAAAATCATGGTATGGAGTGGAATGGAATGTGTGCAGCGCTAATTGCTACTAACTAGCAGGGGAGGGACAACAGAGAAGGTGATGGTGGTTTCTGCCCAGTCCACCTGTATATAGAAATGGCTGAGGCTGAATGGGAGCATAGCGCAGGTGTGTGTGTGTGTGTATGAGCGGAGGAGAAGGAGGTACAGTATATACCTAATAGTGGCATTCACTTCAGTACAATGAGCTGGTGATGGAGAGTAGCAGACCAGAAGGCTTGGAGACAACATCTGCAAGCTCCTGCTAAACCCTCCGAGAAACAAACAGTGGAAAAACTACACATCTAACAGACCGTACAAATATATATATATATACTGTATATACCTCATTTAGGCTTTTTAGTGCATGAGTGCTTGTTCCGAGTGTGTGTGAATGTGAGTGCGTATGTGTGTATGAGTACGGACATTGCGTATGCGAACCTGTTGTGTGTCATCTATGCGGTTTGTGTCGATCTGTGCTCGGGCAAGTCACGTGACCACTCGGCGGATATTTTTGGCGTGAAAACTCCGCTGGCCTCCACAGTGCAGATTTTGGCGGCCACGCGATGATTTTCCGCTCGGTTCAAGTCGTCTCGTCCGCCGCTGCGTACAACACAGCACGCATGTACGCACACAGACACTCACATCTACTCTTTCATCCACCACCGTCACTCCCGCTAGCTTAGATAGAGGGCATTATACACCTTATACGCCTTTTACGTCTTTTTTTGGCTTTGAGCTTAAACTATCATACATCTCTAAGGTATATATATTTAGATATATATATATATATATATATATATACAGTTGCAGCAGATATATTAAATTCATAAATGACATTTCGCTGAGATTGGAAAAGGATTTAGGTCAAGCTCAAAGCAACCGAACCGTTAGCGACGTTAGAACCCTGGCAGGACACACTTCAGGACCCCCGGGACACGGTTAGAATCTCGGTTAAGATTAACGTCGGTCTGCGTTTTCATTTTCCTGCCCTTCGAACTGAACCGCCGTGCAGTACGCACGCCGTTTACATACGGGGACCACGTTTTCACCTGCTAAAAAAAAAAAACAAGAAACTGTCGGGGCCTTTGGAATGGAACAAAACATACACGTAAAAGAGTGCGTTAACCATTAAAAGTGGAGTTGGAAAAAAGAGGCAAAAACTGGCCGGAAAATGGCCACTCTCATGTAATGGAACGAATGTGTAAAAAAAACCATAATAGAAACGGAACAACCTTTGTGGAACGTGAGCAGAGCAACACAGGCCAGAACGCGGCGCTGGTTTAGTGAGGTTCTGTCGCTGCAGAGGAACCGTTGCTCAGTCCCCCGCAGAGGTACCTGGTAAGATGCACAGCAAGCGTGGATTTAAATAAAGAACAACTCAACAAAAAAAAAGAAACACAAATGCACGCCCACGTCAGAGTAGGTAGGTCAGCCATTTTGATTTCTCACAAAGTCGTCCAAAAAACCCCAAAACAAGGGTTGGGAGGAGGGAGGAAGGGAGGGAGGAAGGGAGGGAGGGAGGGAGGGCGGGAGGGCGGGGGTGGGGGACGCAGCACCAGCAGGTCCAACCCCACCCACCACTAGATGCCTCTCATCTACCCCACCCCATACACCCACCCTCCCTCGCTCCACCCTCACAAAAGTTTCTCTTTGACTGCACTCGTGGCTTTTCTCAGTCTCTCGGTTACTGGATCAGGCAAGATGGTGGACGGACTCAGGTCCTGACTGGAATGAGATCCTGAACGGGTCCTGTTGTTGTTGTTGTTCTTCTTCTACTAGTTCTTCTTCTTCTTCTTCTTCTTCACGGGCGCCTGCTACTGGCCCTCCATTAGATGTTTGTAGGATAGTGGTGTAACAGCTGCAATCTGGGGAGGGAGTGGGGGGACACGCACAGAGAAGCATTCAACCTCGTGGATCTGCAACGTGGGACCACCACCAAGATACAAGGCGTTGACAAAACAATACCAATCACCAGTGATTCCAGGCATTCACCCGTTTTAGGAAATCCCAGAACATGCATCATCATCCCACCACCACCACCACCCACCACCACAAACACCCCACCACAAATCCCAAACAACAAGCACCCAGCACCCATAGGGTTTCACCTAAGGGGTTCACCCAGGGTCAGTCTACCTCCCCCGCAGGCTCCAACCCCACAAAGCAGGAAGGGAGCACGGGTTTCTACCTGAGTGTCTCTGGACGGCAGTTCTCAGAAAGCTTACAGGGGGTGGACAAAAAAAGCGATGTTCAAAACAGTCGTTAGTGCCCCTAGGCTGGAATACACCATCCGCCTTATTTATAGTTTGCCTCCCCCTCCCAAAAACCATTGGAGGACACATTGGAGCAGGAGATGGGGTGGAAGCGAAGAACAGCGGGAGCCAGCAGCGGGGTCTCTTGTCGCGTGGCTCTGCATGGCTTTCCCAAGCAGTGCAGTGGGGGGTAAGGGAACGCGTGAACATCACACACATGCACATTGAATAACACACACACACACTGGACAGCAGCACCGACACACCGGAGCACAACGAGACCGCCGCGGTCCACGAGAACGCAATGCTACACACGCCTACACAGACGGACCGATCACGTCCGCTCTCACTCACGCTGTACCAGGAAGCAAGCGGCGCGTAAAAATCATAAAACGCGCGAACACACACACATGCGTACACACACACATGCACACGCACACACAAAACCTGATTACACCTGATTATCCAGTGAATCAGACTGTCGAGTATAAAAAATAAATCTAGTAATAAAAATGCACAAAAGCACATGCAAACGACACGCTGAGCGATAGCCGTTAGGTGCACTGAAAAGGTCGGCTGAAGGACCATCCATCACTCTTGTCCAATCGTTCATATTCAACACCGGCCCCGTTATGGATGAGCTTTTGTAAAGGGCAGCGGTGCGTTTATCATCATTTAACCATCAGACGTTGACAAGGCTCGACGATAAAAATGCATCTCTTCAGCCGGACCCTAGCAGCAGGGTGGGGTGTTTAGGCGGCACTGGGACACGGACACCACACACGCACACACACACGGCCACACACACAGTACACCAGCACACACACACACAGGGGGCCCGCACTGCCTGGAGCCTGCCAGGACGACGGAGGCTCCAGAATCAGCACAGGACTTCTAGATTCACTACTGGCTTTAGAGAGAGACCCCCCAGGGTTGGGGGAGGACGGGTGGACGGGCAGGGGTAGGGGGGTGGGGGTCTTTGATTAGCTTAGTCCGCCCGTGGCGCGTGTACCTGTTCATACGACAGTATTGGACTCGTCTGAAAAGGTTCTCATGAGCAGCGGCCTGACCAGAGACTCAGCCGCCTTCCGCTGGAGGGGGTGAGGCAAGAGACACACTGAGGATGACATCACTGCTGTGTCTCCCGCTCAAGTCCACATGTGCTCACACACACACACACACTTGCATTCATACATCATGCTCTCTGTAGCAGCAGCAGCAGTGTGGCGGTGGGACTAGATGTACATGGCACACGCACACACCACACACACACACACCACACACACACACACACACACACACACACACACACACACACACACACACACACACACACACACACACACACACACCACACACACACACACACCACCCACACACACACACATCACTTCCTTCCTTCCTTCCTTTGTGTTTAGTCAAATACCTTCACCATCGTCATTGTCGTGGTCATACACACTCGCATAATGGCGTCACATACAAATGGACACAGACACGGTCACACAGACACACACACACACACACCCCACACACACACACACCACACACACACACACACACACACACACACACACACACACACCCACACACACACACACACACACAAACACACACACACACACACATACACATGAGACAAACATACACACACATGCGCACCGAATGGCGGCATGGCTATGAGGCCATGAGCATCCCAACTTCACCCCGCCCCCCACCCCATGACACTGCTGATAGGCTGCACCCCCATTGGCTGATTGGAGTGGTTAGAGCATGGGTGGGGGGGGGGATCACAACCTTACACTGTGATTACACGCAGCATTCAAACACGCAACAACACACAGACAGGACACTCACGCAACACCAATATGACTTTCCGGTGGTACCTCTGTGTTGTAATACAGCCACAAGTCAAGCATGCATGTCAAGCATTGTCGTCACCTCGTAATCTAGTAATCTAGTGTGGGGTTGGTGCGCAGGGTGTGTGTGTGTGTGTGTGGTGGTAGCGTCGTGTGTGTGTGTGTGTGTGTGTGTGGGGTGATAGTGCACAGCATTCCCATAGGAGGAGGAGGAGCAGAAAGCAGTGCAGGGGGGGGAGACAAGCAAGAGCGAGAAGGCACAAAACCAACAAGACCAACATGAGCAACCCCAGCAGAGGTCAGAGTTCAGTGGAGAGCAGTGGAGTGTGTGAGAGAGAGAGAGAGAGAGAGGAGGAGAGAGAGAGAGAAGAGAGAGAGAGAGGACGAGGAGAGAGAGAGACAAAGACCCTCAGTCACTCCAGGAGAAGCTGTGAGTGCTGGCCGTCTGCGACAGCATGAAGATAGTGGAGGTCCCCGAGGAAGGAAGGCCGTGCTTGACCTGAGGAAGCAAGGAAGGAAGGAAAGGAGGAACGAACGAACAAACAAACAAACGAACAAACGAACGAACGAACGAAACAAAGGAGGAAGGAAGGAAGACGAAGGGGGAAAGGGTAGGAAGGGAAGGTAGGAAGGGAAGTTAGGAAGGGAAAGTAGCAGGTTATGAGCAAAGAAGGGAGAACAACAAAGACAGAGGGGGGGCAATGAAGAAAGGATGAAGAGAAGGAAGATAGGAAGGAATTAGGGAACATAGTGAGGAAGGAAGGAAGGAAAGAGAGAATGGAGGAATGGCGGGGAAAGAGTAGGTAGTAATGAGCACAGAAGCCAGAAGTTAGAGAATCAAAGCAGAGCTAAATGAGCAGATCATAGGAGGTAGGATTAAACGTTTAGTTCTAGTTAGAAGCAGAGTTACAGCTCGACATCCCCCAAGATGCTTAGCGGCAGGGCGGGATTAGAGCGCTTTACTGTATAAGAGGAGCGCCAGTCAGACACGAGCACCAGAACGTGACTCGTCTGCTTTCCCACGAAATGCGAAAATATTTTGGATTTTTTGGATCACAACTAGGGGTGGCACGGTTCACAAAACCCACGGTTCGGTTCGTATCACGGTTTTCAGTTCTTGTTATTTTTTCTTTTAATCTTTAACACTCCAGAAATATACTTCAGCATATGATATATAGCTTAATTATCCACAATTTAGGCTACAGTATTAAAAAATAGTTATATCATGTAATCATGCACAAACTGAATTTGATATAGCGAGACGGAAGACATTGATGGTTTCAACATGTTTTTCATTTATTTGTGCCTTTTTATATGTGCCTTTGTATATGTGCCTTTTTAGCACACATTGAAATATTACGGCATATCAATTGCAATAACTTGCATTTATCAAACTGCCAACTTCAGTGTAGCTCTTACAAAAATTGTATCCTTTAAAAGATTTTAAAGTGATTTCACACTTTTCACACTGCGGTGGCCGGTGGGGGGGAAAGGGGTGCCCAATCTGTTGATCACCGCCCCCCATTTATATGAAGTATACTCGGGATATATTTAGCATTTTTAGTGTAGGTAGATCATCTTGGCTTGGTCATTTGTAATCGATTTCGAGCGGCTGTTTGCTCAGAGGATACCCATGCTTTTTTTTTTTTTGGACAGCCCGTTCTGTCTGTGTTTTTTCGTGCGTGTGTATGTGATGACGTCATCAACGACGTGTCGACGTTGCGTCGACTTTATTGATAGAAAAGTCGACTTGAAAAAAATGAGAAGTCGTGCAACCCCTAATACACAGTATACATACTACTCCACACTCTACACCTCTTCTTTCACGCGAAAGGGAAACACACTGTCTGAGGTGACATCCGGTCACGAGGCTGCGTGTGCCATGAACCGTCGAACCGTACAACGCACACATCCTCCGAACCGAGACAAGCCAACCGAACGGTTTTTTTTCATGAACCGTGCCGCCCCTAATCACAACGCAAAAAAGAAACGTCACAATTGTTTGACTTGGATACCACTACGTTCCAGCACTGTGCAACGGTTCATATTAGCGGCCCGAGTCGGGACTATGGACACTCTCAATCAAGAAGCAGACACTACAAGCACACCTCAGCAGTCCATAAAAATAAAGTCAGTGATCACAGTCAGCACCATTAGAGGTCAGAAAGACCGTTCGAAATCAATTGGATTCCCACGTCTTGATGAGGCTGTCACCACGACTCTTATTTCAGTTCTAGGTGTGTGTGTGTGTGTGTGTGTGTGTGTGTGTGTGTGTCTTGCATGTGTCTATAGGCCCTACCTGGCGCGCGTGTGTTTGTGTGTGGGTGTCTGTGTCTGTGTGTGTGGGGGGTCCCTACCTGGCGTGTGTGTGTGTATAGATGTGTAGGTGTGTCTTTGTCTGTGTGTGTGCGTGTCCCTAGCTGGCATGCATCCGTCCGTCTGTGTGTGTGTGTGCGTGGGAGTATGAGAGTGTGTGTGTTTGTGAGTGTGTCTTGTGTGTGTCTTGTATGTACCTGACGTGTTTGTTTGTGTGTGCGTGTGTCTATGTCTGTGCGTGTGTGTGAGCCGTACCTGGTGCGCGCGCGTGTGTGTGTGTGTGTGTGTATGTATGTGTGTGTGTCTGTCTGTGTCTGTGTCTGTGTGTGTGTGTGTGTTTGTGTGGGGGTCCCTACCTGGCATGTGCGTGTGTGTCTGTGCTCCTACCTGGCGTGCATGTGTGTGTCCGTGTGTGTGTGTGTGCGGGGGTCCCTATCTGGTGTGCGTGTGTCTGTGTGTGTCTGTGTGTCTGTCTGTGTGTCTGTGTGTGTGTGTGTCTGTGTGTGTGTGTGTGTGTGTGTGTGTGTGTGTGTGTGTGTGTGTGTGTGTGTGTGTGTGTGTGTGTGTGTGTGTGTGTGTGTCTGTGTGTGTGTATGTGTGTGCGCGTGTCCGTACCTGGCGTGCGTGTAGCCCGCGTGGCTTGCGCAGCACCACCGACAGGATGTCGGGGAGCAGGCTGAGCAGGATGAGCAGGATGATGACCAGCCAGGCGGACACCGAGCTCAGCATGTTGGCGAACACAAAGTACAGACGCTGCTGCTTCAGGAAGGGCCTGCAACACAGAGACACACACAGAGACACACACAGAGACAGACACAGACAGACAGACAGACACACACAGAGACACACACACACACAGACACAGACACACACAGAGACAGACACAGACAGACAGACACACACACAGAGACACAGACACGCACAGACACACAGACACACAGAGACACACACAGAGACACAGACACACACACACACACACACACACACACACACACACACACACACACACACACACACACACACACACACACACACACACACACACACACACACACACACACACACACACACACACACACTTAGTTAAACACAGTACACACATCTAGTGATTAAAAAAAGTTGATAATTTCTTTCTTGACATGGAAATCAAATGTAACTGCTTGGCTTTGATTCACTCTTTCAATTGAGTTTTTATTTTGTTCTATATTTGTTCTATATTTGTATATAGATATTTATCTATATACTTATATCTTTGACACATCTACATCATTGTGATTTTATCATCACTCATAAATGAGGACTCAAGGTTTTGGCCCACAAAGATGTAATAAAAGTTGAGTGAATAAATGAGTGATTTCAAGCTGGACAGAGTGGAGAGGGATTGAGGTGTGTGTGTGTGTGTGTGTGTGTGTGTGTGTGTGTGTGTGTGTGTGTGTGTGTGTTTATACATGTATATGTATGTGCGGTTGCATGTGTGTGTGTTTATACATGTATGTGTGTATGTGCGGTGTGTGTGTGTGTGTGTGAGGCTGCGTGTGATGATGACGCACACACACAGAGACAGACACACAGACAGACAGACAGACAGACACACACAGACACACACAGACACACGCACACCAGATAGGGACCCCCGCACACACAGACAGACACAGAGACACACAGACACACACATGTCAGGTAGGGACCCTCACAAACACACACACACGGACACACACATGCACGCCAGGTAGGAGCACAGACACACACACACACACACACACACGCACATGCCAGGTAGGGACCCCCACACAAACACACACACACACACAGACACAGACAGACACACACACATACATACACACACACACACACACACACGCGCGCGCGCACCAGGTACGGCTCACACACACGCACAGACATAGACACACGCACACACAAACAAACACGTCAGGTACATACAAGACACACACAAGACACACTCACAAACACACACACTCTCATACTCCCACGCACACACACACACGGACGGACGGACGCATGCCAGCTAGGGACACGCACACACACAGACAAAGACACACCTACACATCTATACACACACACGCCAGGTAGGGACCCCCCACACACACAGACACAGACACCCACACACAAACACACGCGTGCCAGGTAGGGCCTATAGACACATGCAAGACACACACATACACACACACACACACACACACACACACACACACACACACACACACCTAGAACTGAAATAAGAGTCGTGGTGACAGAAATATTGGGGACAGCCTCATCAAGACGTGGGAATCCAATTGATTTTGAACGGTCTTTCTGACCTCTAATGGTGCTGACTGTGATCACTGACTTTATTTTTATGGACTGCTGAGGTGTGCTTGTGGTGTCTGCTTCTTGATTGAGAGAGTCCATAGTCCCGACTCGGGCCGCTAATATGAACCGTTGCACAGTGCTGGAACGTAGTGGTATCCAAGTCAAACAATTGTGACGTTTCTTTTTTGCGTTGTGATTAGGAGTGGCACGGTTCATGAAAAAAAACCATTCGGTTGGCTTGTCTCGGTTCGGAGGATGTGTGCGTTGTACGGTTCCACGGTTCATGGCACACGCAGCCTCGTGACCGGATGTCACCTCAGACAGTGTGTTTCCCTTTCGCGTGAAAGAAGAGGTGTAGAGTGTGGAGTAGTATGTATACTGTGTATTAGGGGTTGCACGACTTCTCATTTTTTCAAGTCGACTTTTCTATCAATAAAGTCGACGCAACGTCGACACGTCGTTGATGACGTCATCACATACACACGCACGAAAAAACACAGACAGAACGGGCTGTCCAAAAAAAAAAAAAGCATGGGTATCCTCTGAGCAAACAGCCGCTCGAAATCGATTACAAATGACCAAGCCAAGATGATCTACCTACACTAAAAATGCTAAATATATCCCGAGTATACTTCATATAAATGGGGGGCGGTGATCAACAGATTGGGCACCCCTTTCCCCCCCACCGGCCACCGCATTTGCGCCAAGTCCCGCCAAATATCTTAAAGTGTACAAAAAAAACTAAAAATAAATATTCTTAAAGTGTGAAATCACTTTAAAATCTTTTAAAGGATACAATTTTTGTAAGAGCTACACTGAAGTTGGCAGTTTGATAAATGCAAGTTATTGCAATTGATATGCCGTAATATTTCAATGTGTGCTAAAAAGGCACAAATAAATGAAAAACATGTTGAAACCATCAATGTCTTCCCTCTTGCTATATCAAATTCAGTTTGTGCATGATTACATGATATAACTATTTTTTAATACTGTAGCCTAAATTGTGGATAATTAAGCTATATATCATATGCTGAAGTATATTTCTGGAGTGTTAAAGATTAAAAGAAAAAATAACAAGAACTGAAAACCGTGACCCTAAAACCGTGATCCGAACCGAACCGTGGGTTTTGTGAACCGTGCCACCCCTAGTTGTGATCCAAAAAATCCAAAATATTTTCGCATTTCGTGGGACAGTAGACGAGTCACGTTCTGGTGCTCGTGTCTGACTGGCGCTCCTCTTATACAGTAAAGCGCTCTAATCCCGCCCTGCCGCTAAGCATCTTGGGGGATGTCGAGCTGTAACTCTGCTTCTAACTAGAACTAAACGTTTAATCCTACCTCCTATGATCTGCTCATTTAGCTCTGCTTTGATTCTCTAACTTCTGGCTTCTGTGCTCATTACTACCTACTCTTTCCCCGCCATTCCTCCATTCTCTCTTTCCTTCCTTCCTTCCTCACTATGTTCCCTAATTCCTTCCTATCTTCCTTCTCTTCATCCTTCCTTCATTGCCCCCCCTCTGTCTTTGTTGTTCTCCCTTCTTTGCTCATAACCTGCTACTTTCCTACCTTCAGCTGAGCGTTCACTTCCTACCCTTCCTTCGCGGACTGGGGGCGTCGCTACCTTCCCCTCGTATTCTCTTCCTCCTTGTTCGTTTCGATTCGCTTCGTTTGTTCCGTTTTGCTTTGTTTTGTTTCGTTCGTTCCTCCTTTCCTTCCTTCCTTGCTTCCTCAGGTCAAGCACCGCCTTCCTTCCTCGGGGACCTCCACTATCTTCATGCTGTCGCAGACGGCCAGCACTCAACAGCTTCTCCTGGAGTGCACTGAAGGTCTTTGTCTCTCTCCTCGCTCTCTCTCTCTCTCTCTCTCTCTCTCTCTCTCCTCTCTCCTCTCTCTCTCTCTCTCTCTCTCACACACTCCCTGCTCGTCCCACTGAAACTCTGACCTCTGCTTGGGGTTGGCTCATGTGGTTCTTGTTGGTTTTGCTGCCTTCTCGCTCTTGCTTGTCTCCCCCTCCCTGACTGCTTCTGCTCCTCCTCCTCCTATGGGAATGCTGTGCACTATCACCCACACACACACACGCACACACGCACACACACACACACACACACACACCTGCGCACCAACCCCACACTAGATTACTAGATTACGAGGTGACGACATGCTTGACATGCATGCTTGACTTGTGGCTGTATTACAACACAGAGGTACCACCCGAAAGTCATATTGGTGTTGCGTGAGTGTCCTGTCTGTGTGTTGTTGCGTGTTGAATGCTGCGTGTAACTACAGTAAGGTTGTGATCCCCCCCCCACCCCATGCTCTAACACTCCAATCAGCCAATGGGGGTGCAGCCTATCAGCAGTGTCATGGGGTGGGGGGCGGGGTGAAGTTGGGATGCTCATGGCCTCATAGCCATGCCGCCATTCGATGGCACCAGCATCTGTGTGTATCTGCTTGTCCCCTCCACTGAAATAGGGCGTTCACTATCGCAATCCTTTGTTTGTGTGTGTGTCTGTGTATGTGTGTGTGTGTGTGTGTGTGTGTGTGTGTGTGTGTGTGTGTGTGTGTGTGTGTGTGTGTGTGTGTGTGTGTGTGTGTGTGTGTGTGTGTGTGTGTGTGTGTGTGTCTGTGTGTCTGTGTGACCGTGTCTGTGTCCATTTGTATGTGACGCCATTATGCGAGTGTGTATGACCACGACAATGACGATGGTGAAGGTATTTGACTAAACACAAAGGAAGGAAGGAAGGAAGGAAGGAAGGGGGTGTGTGTGTGTGCGTGGGTGTGTGTGGTGTGTGTGTGTGTGTGTGTGTGTGGTGTGTGTGTGTGTGTGTGTGTGGTGTGTTGTGTGTGTGTGTGTGTGTGTGTGTGTGTGCAGTATGTACATCAAGTCCCACCGCCACACTGCTGCTGCTGCTACAGAGAGCATGATGTATGAATGCAAGTGTGTGTGTGTGTGTGTGTGTGTGTGTGTGAGCACATGTGGACTTGAGCGGGAGACACAGCAGTGATGTCATCCTCAGTGTGTCTCTTGCCTCACCCCCTCCAGCGGAAGGCGGCTGAGTCTCTGGTCAGGCCGCTGCTCATGAGAACCTTTTCAGACGAGTCCAATACTGTCGTATGAACAGGTACACGCGCCACGGGCGGACTAAGCTAATCAAAGACCCCCACCCCCCTACCCCTGCCCGTCCACCCGTCCTCCCCCACCCCTGGGGGGTCTCTCTCTAAAGCCAGTAGTGAATCTAGAAGTCCTGTGCTGATTCTGGAGCCTCCGTCGTCCTGCAGGCTCCAGGCAGGCGGGCCCCCTGTGTGTGTGTGTGTGTGTGTGGTGTGGTGCGTGTGCGTGTGTGTGTCCGTGTCCCAGTGCCGCCTAAACACCCCACCCTGCTGCTAGGGTCCGGCTGAAGAGATGCATTTTTATCGTCGAGCCTTGTCAACGTGTGATGGTTAAATGATGATAAACGCACCGCTGCCCTTTACAAAAGCTCATCCATAACGGGGCCGGTGTTGAATATGAACGATTGGACAAGAGTGATGGATGGTCCTTCAGCCGACCTTTTCAGTGTACCTACCGGCTATCGCTCAGCGTGTCGTTTGCATGTGCTTTTGTGCATTTTTATTACTAGATTTTTTTTAAAATTGTATTTATTTTTTATACTCGACAGTCTGATTCACAGGATAATCAGGTGTAATCAGGTTTTGTGTGTGCGTGTGCCGTGCATGTGTGTGTACGCATGTGTGTGTGTTCGCGCGTTTTATGATTTTTACGCGCCGCTTGCTTCCTGGTACAGCGTGAGTGAGAGCGGACGTGATCGGTCCGTCTGTGTAGGCGTGTGTAGCATTGCGTTCTCACGGACCGCGGCGGTCTCGTTGTGCTCCGGTGTGTCGGTGCTGCTGTCCAGTGTGTGTGTGTGTTATTCAATGTGCATGTGTGTGATGTTCACGCTTACCCCCACTGCATGCTGGGAAGCCATGCATGAGCCACGCGACAAGAGACCGCTGCTGCTCCCGCTGCTTCGCTTCCACCCCATCTCCTGCTCCAATGTGTCTCCAATGGTTTTGGGAGGGGAGGCAAACTATAAAAAGGCGGATGTGTATTCCAGCCAGGGCACTAACAACTGTTTGAACATGCTTTTTTGTCCACCCTGTAGCTTTCTGAGAACTGCCGTCCAGAGACACTCAGGTAAAAACCCGTGCTCCCTTCCTGTTGTGGGGTTGAGCCTGCGGGGGATAGACTGACCTGGTGACACCCTTAGGTGACACCCTTATGGGTGCTGGGTGCTGGTTTGATTTGTGGTGGGGTGTTTGTGGTGGTGGTGGTGGTGGTGGGATGATGATGCATGTTCTGGGATTTCCTAAAACGGGTGAATGCCTGGAATCACTGGTGATTTTATTGTTTTGTCAACGCCTTGTATCTTGGTGGTGGTCCACACGTTGCAGATCCACGAGGTTGAATGCTTCTCTGTGCGTGTCCCCCCCACTCCCTCCCCAGATTGCAGCTGTTACACCACTATCCTACAAACATCTAATGGAGGGCCAGTAGCAGGCGCCCGTGAAGAAGAAGAAGAAGAAGAAGAACTAGTAGAAGAAGAACAACAACAACAACAGGACCCGTTCAGGATCTCATTCCAGTCAGGACCTGAGTCCGTCCACCATCTTGCCTGATCCAGTAACCGAGAGACTGAGAAAAGCCACGAGTGCAGTCAAAGAGAAACTTTTGTGAGGGTGGAGCGAGGGAGGGTGGGTGTATGGGGTGGGGTAGATGAGAGGCATCTAGTGGTGGGTGGGGTTGGACCTGCTGGTGCTGCGTCCCCCACCCCCGCCCTCCCTCCCTCCCTCCCTCCCTCCCTTCCTCCCTCCCTCCCTCCCTCCTCCCAACCCCTTGTTTTGGGGTTTTTTGGACGACTTTGTAGAAATCAAAATGGCTGACTACCTACTCTGACGTGGGGCGTGCATTTGTGTTCTTTTTTTTTTGTTGAGTTGTTCTTTATTTAAATCCACGCTTGCTGTGCATCTTACCAGGTACCTCCTGCGGGGGACTGAGCAACGGTTCCTCTGCAGCGACAGAACCTCACTAGAACCCGCGCCGCGTTCTGGCCTGTGTTGCTCTGCTCACGTTCCACAAAGGTTGTTCCGTTTCTATTATGGTTTTTTTTACACATTCGTTCCATTACATGAGAGTGCCATTTTCGCCAGTTGTTTTGCTTTTTTTTCCAACTCCACTTTTAATGGTTAACGCACTCTTTTACGTGTATGTTTTTGTTCCATTCCAAAGGCCCCGACAGTTTGTTGTTTTTTTTTTTTAGCAGGTGAAACGTGGTCCCCGTATGTAAACGGCGTGCGTACTGCACGGCGGTTCAGTCGAAGGGCAGGAAAATGAAAACGCAGACCGACGTTAATCTTAACCGAGATTCTAACCGTGTCCCGGGGGTCTGAAGTGTGTCTGCCCAGGGTTCTAACGTCGCTAACGGTTCGGTGCTTTGAGCTTGACCTAAATCCTTTCCAATCTCAGCGAAATGTCATTTATGAATTTAATATATCTGCTGCACTGTATATATATATATATATATATATATATATCTAAATATATATACCTTAGAGATGTATGATAGTTTAAGCTCAAAGCCAAAAATAAAGACGTAAAAGGCGTATAAGGTGTATAATGCCCTCTATCTAAGCTAGCGGGAGTGACGGTGGTGGATAAAGAGTAGATGTGAGTGTCTGTGTGCGTACATGCGTGCTGTGTTGTACGCAGCGGCGGACGAGACGACTTGAACCGAGCGGAAAATCATCGCGTGGCCGCCAAAATCTGCACTATGGAGGCCAGCGGAGTTTTCACGCCAAAAATATCCGCCGAGTGGTCACGTGACTTGCCCGAGCACAGATCGACACAAACCGCATAGATGACACACAACAGGTTCGCATACGCAATGTCCGTACTCATACACACATACGCACTCACATTCACACACACTCGGAACAAGCACTCATGCACTAAAAAGCCTAAATGAGGTATATACAGTATATATATATATATTTGTACGGTCTGTTAGATGTGTAGTTTTTCCACTGTTTGTCTCTCGGAGGGTTTAGCAGGAGCTTGCAGATGTTGTCTCCAAGCCTTCTGGCCTGCTACTCTCCATCACCAGCTCATTGTACTGAAGTGAATGCCACTATTAGGTATATACTGTACCTCCTTCTCCTCCGCTCATACACACACACACACACCTGCGCTATGCTCCCATTCAGCCTCAGCCATTTCTATATACAGGTGGACTGGGCAGAAACCACCATCACCTTCTCTGTTGTCCCTCCCCTGCTAGTTAGTAGCAATTAGCGCTGCACACATTCCATTCCACTCCATACCATGATTTTAATCACTATTATATGGATTATATTATATGCTTTGTTTTTCTTTCTTTTTCGTTTTTCTTTTTTTCAAAACATGAAAACGTATCTATTTGCAATATTTATTTATGCGTGATTTGACTCACAAATTCTTTTATTATATTATATTTTTTATTATGTGAATCTGTTCAGAAGAATCGGCGTCGTGCCAGTTTAGTTTGTAGACTGCGACGGTTCTGTTTGATTTCCTTCTCTGTGGTTTCTGTGTTTTTTTCGCCGTTCAGTGGTCCGCAGCCCCCCTACGAGTCCTCTCAACCATCCCAAACATGTCTCACTGATTACTATTATGATTATGGTTATTATTATTATGATTCAAGTCCAATTTAACACTCTGAGCGCGTTAACCCTGATATAGACGCGGCCGACTCCTCCCGACTCCTCTGGAATCATGGACCATTTGACATGTTGCCATGCTCCTGTCTGACCTTTGGACCCATCTGCGTGTGTGTGTGTGTGCGTGAGTCTTGTGACGTGTCAAACAAGGTGACGATCGAGTGTTTACACCCTGTCGTGTGAACCCAACACGCCGGCACCCACACTGGTTCTGGTTCTGACACGGGAGGCCTCTGTACCAGCCAGGCACGTGCAAACCAAGTCTGGGCTCCAAACAAGCCTCTGATGCCGTTTTGGCGTTTTAAAATAAAGAAAAGTAAACGTCCGTTATCTTTTTAAGAACCTAATTTCTATCGAATGGTTTTTAGTTTTTTTTCCGCCGTGGAGCGCGTTATCGGGAGAGCGCTGCAGTACGTAAAAGTTGGCGTCCAGAGAGGTTACATTACCCTCTACTCTGCGTACGCATGCCGACCCCCCCCGACCCCACCCCGTGGCTGGGGTCGACGGGTCAGGGGGGGGCTGGACTGAGAGGGGTGGGGGGGGGGGGGGCTGCCTGCTTGGATGACAAAACAAACCTTTAAACCAGATACCCAGAGATGATATTTTCAATGCTTATAAAAGAAATGACTCCTGGATTCTAATGTCTTCGCTTGACTAAATGAGAGAGAAAACAAAAAACAACAACAGAGAAATACGGATTGTATTTTTAATGCAACCTTTTTTCAGCCACTTTTTGTAATGAAATCGTTACGTCAAAAACAAAAAAAATGACAGAAAAATCAACAAAGAAAGAAAAGCACGGGCGGCTGGGTCTTTTTGAGATTTTGGATGTGTGTGGATGTGCCACGGGCGGGGCGGGCGGGGGGGGGGGGATGTTGTGTGTGGGGTGGGGGCGGTGTGGGACCTCTTTCCCGCCTCCGGACGGTCGAGCCCACATCCTCCACACCCGACCTTTCAGGCTGAATGTACCTCTTTATGAACACCATGTTCGATACCAGATTTTCTGTAATAAATCAGAATGTTTTGAAAAAAAATCTCCGATTGTTTTCTTGTGTTTTATTTGTGTTGTGTGTGTGTGTGTGTGCCCAATGCCACACCAAACACACACCCGAGTCACTCTTATCGTTTGTCCGCAGAATATGCACATGGCACACGCATGTATTATTACCCTCGACTGTAGTCCCATGGTCAATGACTTGTGGTCCATTCACCCGCGGCCGTGGGCCAAGCTGTGTGGGAGCGGGCAAGAAATGCAGAAATCAGAAAATGCTCCCTCTACCAATATTGACACAATGAGACCCTTTCATTTGGACTCTCTCTCGTTTCAATGGGTTTGTCGTTCTACTGTACAATAGGACGCTTGTAGATATTCCTCAGCACATTTCTGCCTCTGAATGGACAGTAATACATACAGTCCTGTACAGTATAGATCTCTGGTGTGTGTGTGAAGTTTGCGACACAAGCCAGGAACAGGTGGATGGATGAGGAGAGGAGGAGGAGGAGGGTGGGGAAATGTATCATCCTGTCCTGTACCAGAGATAGTTTTGGGTCACCCAGTGGTTGGGACCGGGAGTTAGGAGTGTGAGCTGAAGGCACCGAGGTTGGGAGGGCGGGATGACTCACCAAAAGCAGAGAGAGAGAGAGAGAGAGGAGGGGGGAGATAGGAGAGAGGAGGGTGGGGGAGAGGAGAGGAGAGGGGAGGAGCGAGGGAGAGAGAGAGAGGCAGGCAGGCAGCAGTGGACAGATGGATCCGTGTTTGTTTTCAAGTGGCCTGCCGTCGCTGCCGCTCACTAAAGTGTGTGCACACTCCACGGCTCTCACAACAGGACTCTGTCAAGGGACCCCTCCTCCTCCTCCTCCTCTTCCTCCTCCTCCTCTTCTCCTCCCGTTGTATCCTATAGAAGACGGACTGAAGACTCACTGAGCTCTGCCTCTCTGTGGACGACAGCTCCAGTTTACTTCCTCCTCCTGCACTATTATTAGTAACTTGGCAACCCAAGGTGGGGGGGGGGGGGGCGGGGGATGGGGAGACTACCGGTCCTCTATGCAGCAGTTAAGCTGACTTAGGGAGAAATAAAACACCGCCCCACTGGGTCCCGGGACCGACAACAGAGGAGGAGGAGGAGGAGGAGGAGTAGGAGGAGTAGGAGGAGGAGGGTTGGGTCCGGTTCTGCTGCGCTGCTGCTGCTGCTGCTGCTGCTGCTGCTGCTGCTGGAGGCCTGCAGGTCTTGGCTGGAGGATGTGAGGGTCTAGACGAGGTATTACGCCCCCCACCACCCACCACCACCCACACCCCTTGCTTGTCTGCTAGAGCTAGCAGAGGCTGGTGGGTCCAGTGGTGGAGGGAAGGCAGCGGGGAAGGAGGAGGACAGGTGGAGGAGGACAGGTGGAGGAGAAGGGGAATGGGCCCGGCCTGGATGGAGGAGAAGAGCCGGCCGGAGTCGGAGTCAGAGGAGGTGGAGGTTGAGGAGGAGGAGGAGGTGGAGGTGGAGGTGGTGGTGGAGGACGAGGAGGAGGCGGAGGAGGAGGTGGAGGTGTTTGAGGCGGAGGAGGAGGAGGTGGAGGAGGCGCCAGGGAAGATGGAGAGCTACCACAGCCTGCTGCAGGCCAGCTCCCAGCTCCAGGATACGCTGCAGCGTGAGTACGCAGAACCACCGTGTCCTTGCATCGCACTGGAGCTAGCCTGCCTGTCTGCTGCCTGTACTGTGTATACTACTACTGTATATACACACACACACACACACACACGTCCAAGACTAAAAGTGTCTTGTGTGCTAGAAATTGATGCAGTGCGGTATGGTTAAGTTTCAGTCGATTTAGGTGTATAGTGCTGTAATGTACACCATACTGTATCTACATACTATTGTACTATTGCATTGCATTGGAGTGTCATGCCTCCAGTTGGTGTCTTGAAACACATCACACTGAGTACCGATCATAGAGAGTACACGCTATGTATTCATTCTCTTCTTTGGTGGTGGTCCAGTTTGCTGCAGCTTGGCTTTGGGATCAGGCCCAGTAGTGATTGTGTCAGCTATTTGAAAAACATTGCAGATATTTATCCATTTGGTATCATTTGTAGGGCTATTTGTAAAGGTGGATTTGGCGCAGATTACACACATTGTACACAAATGAAGATTGATGTGTTGAAAAGTGAAAAGTGAATCTCAGAAATCCCAGGGAAAAAAAACAAAAGGTTTGTGAAGAGATGATGATGATGATGAAGAGTGTTGTTTTTCTGACTCATGCAGTCATCTGAATGACGTGTACAAGAGAAGGATTCTCATGTTGTTTTCAAAGTGGTAGATGTTAGGAGTACATGCTGAGCGGTGAATACATGACAGCTCCTCCATCCAGGAGTTCTCCACACCGAGACTGTGATGTCACTGAAGAGGGGATGTGTTGGGAAGATATAACGCGTATTGTTGTTGTTTCTCCGGTAGGCCCGATGCACTTTGTATTCCCTGAAGTAGTTCCAAGGTTTGTACGAGCAAGCGGCGGGGACATTTGGGACAACGGCCAAAGACCTTCTATTAATACCAGGTTCACGGTAACGAGGTGCATGAAATACGAGACACTGCCCAACTTGGCTCTCAGATAGTTTGTGATAGTTCTGTATGTACCCATGTTAACATGCCACCTTCTACAGTACAACGATTTGAAGAACCCCTTGAACAATATCAGAGAACAAATCAACTATGAAGTTCTTCAGTATTTGCAAATATAGTGGAGGATACGGTGCCTTGTTATTGTGTCTTGTCAACCATTAAACCTCAGACTAAACACACACTATGAGACTATGAGAGTCCAAGCTTGTGTTCCAGTCACTTTAAGAATGTGATTTAGTGCAGACGTGTGTGTATGTTTACACTTGGTGTGCAGTTAAGATAATCCTCTGAGCTCAACCTTAACCTACAATGTATGAACAACATTTCTCCTGGAATTGGAAAGTATTTTGTATTGCGTGTGAGAGACCACCTACATGGATTATGCCGGCTATTTGGGGAGCTAGCTCGCTGCCCGGCACACCGTTTCCAAACCAACAGCACGCCAATGCGCCGCCAGAATCAGAACTGTAAATATAATTAACGCAATGTACGTGAAAAAAGATTTCGGTTTCAGTCGTGGCATGCAATTTATAATCATCCAGCATCACAGCACTACTACTGAAATTAAAAAAGGCTGAATGCCAACACTTAGCATTCCCCTCGTTTACAATATGCTATGATGAGATTACATGCATGGAAGAGAGCTTTTAGTATAATTTTTGGTTGCAAAATTCCCTGCAATAAACAAAACACAAAGTGATGTTTCTAGAATGATCTAAATATTCTAAATATTAATAGTACTGAGCATTGTTTAGCATATTGTATGTTCTTAGGTGTTGGTAATGCACTCAGAATGGCACGTCTGCTCTTATCCCAGCGATTATGCAGGCAACCTAGCAATCATGAAACTCGTTCTATTAACCTTGCAACTATGAATGCTTGAATCCTGCTCTATTCTTATCTTTATGTACCACAGTGATATATTGCTGTCTCCTTCAACAAATGTACTCTTTGTAAGTTGCTTTGGATAAAAGCGTCTGCCAAATGCCCTCAATGTAAATAATTGTATTATTATTGTTTATATTCAACTCATTCAACAGACAACTCAGTCATAAAAACCCAAGTGATCTCCAAGGGGCCCTGGATGGTCCAGAATCACAATCAAAAAGCAGTTTTATTGCTTTTGTGGAACTGGTGCCCAACATTGAAACGTGCATAACATTGAAATGGTGGAATGTGTTTTCCCTCACCACATCACACAGCAGCAGCTCACCCGGCTCACTAATCCCTTCAGCACCGTCGCTCTTGTTTAGTCCAAAATATCCCCTGACCTAAAAGCTGAGCATTGGGCGCTTTGTGTACCATACATGAACGCAAAGTCTGGTGGGTGTGTTGATCGTCAGAGAAGGGATTTCCTACTCATCCGGCGATTTCATGCGTGTGCCTGACTGATCGATGATGAATGATGATGACGATGGTTATTGTGTCTCAACACAGGGGGCATGTGGAGTACAAATCACTTGAACTTGAACTGTAAACTTTGGATAAAAGCGATATATAAATGCAATCCATTTACCATTTACCATGTGTTTTCTTCTTGCATTACCATCACATACAGACATCTACGTTTTGATTTGTGCGAGAAGACTATAATATATAATCCCAGCAACAATAGCTACTGTAATGGTCTACGTCTGCTATTCATATTTTTATATATGACTTAACATGTCACACATATGGGTATAATGAGGAATTAAATGTAGTGGGTAGACCTGTCGCAGATCTAGAACAATGACAAATCTTGAGAAAATCTTTTCAATTTCCAATGCAATGTCCCTGCAGCCCAAGAGCGAGACCCCTGTCAGACCTGGACTGGTCTGCGTGGGGCCCCTCCCTGTATCATCAGACCAGTCTCTGTATCAGACACATGAAACATTGAACAGGGAGGAGTTCATTACCTGTTACCTGGAAACGGACACCATCTCTCTCTGTCAATCTCTCTCTCTCCCCCCCCCCCCCCGTCCCCCTTTTTACAGTCTATTTCCCTCTTTCATTCAGTTGTACTGCATATTTAATGTATTGTCTATCCATAATGCATGGGCACGCGGTTAGCTGCGTGGGAATCGGCTTCCTGCCTGACGTGTTGCATAAACCCGCTGACAGGCATCAGTACGGTGGGGATGCTAAGACGATAGAGACGCTGTATATGCTACTTCTTCTATTGCCGCTGTCCACAGTAACGTTGCCTCACTGCAATGCTCTGCATCCAATTAGTCAACCGACGTGACACAAACACGCTACTCTAATGTGGACCAGTGTAGTCCCAGTGTAATGTGTGCTACTATACTGTGCGCTATGGCCAAACTGTCTGCTGTTGTAATGTGTGCTATTGTCCCAATGCAATGTTGTGCTATACTGTAATGTCTCCTACTGTTAATGTGTGCTACTGGAACAGTCTATGGTTCCTCGTGGCTTCCATTGTGTTGTCCCATTGTGTTGAAGCGTCTAGGTTTCCATTGATGAATCTCTGAAAATATATGATATATTATATACACATATTATATCATATTCTAAATATCTGAAACTGTATTATTGAGGGCTAGTTACTTGCTGATTATTATCATTAATGCAGTATATAGGCCGACATCGACTGTAAGTAGCCTAGAGGTTTAACTTTCACAGTTTTGAACGATTTTATGAATTGGAAGTATAATTAATAGTTCATTTAATTCAAATGCCGCTTCGTCACACAAGTGTATCCACTTGCAGAGGTAACTGTTCCTGTGAGGCTGACCGAGGTGAGCGGCTACATAGAGAACAGGTGGCGTACTTGTCAGGTGAGGGTTAACATTTTTTACATACAATTAACACCGTGATTTACATTCTGAGCCACGCCTTTGTCTCTCAGCGACTTGACGTGTCTTGATTCCCATTGACAGGCGGTCGCGGGGAAGACTCCAGTGGTCATCATAACGCTCCCAGAATGCTCTGCGTTCAGCGACATCCCAGAGGAGTCTCTGGCTAAAGTGTTGACCTACCTCACGCTCATTCCCCGGTGTGTTCCTTCTCCTCCTTCTTGATTCACATTTCAAAGGGGCCCTATTATACCAACCGGTTTCAAAATTGTCATTGTGACAAAGTGACATCACAAGTGGGACGGGAGATGTATGCTCACTAGATCAGACTAACAGCCTACCCGGTGGACTGTGTCAACTGGTACACTGATCTACTATCTGACAATCGACTATCTGACCATTTTGAAATGGCTATTGATTGCTAAACACGCTCCCACCTGGTGGTAGGACCCCTTTAAGTCATTCGTTGTCCTCTCCCTGCAATGCAGTGCAGTATACGAATGCCTTTGTATTCTGGGCACGGATGGTCTTTGCTTAATCTCTGGACGTTTTTTCTCTCAACTGAAAACGGTGACAGCAAACTGTGAAATATTAACCAGTAGGCCTGCACGGCCTACTGGTTAATATTACCAGGCTACCTATTACTAGGATGCACTTTGTTGTCGATTGGTGGAAACACACGTGTTAGAAAACAGCCCGACACTGCAAAAGTACATACGACACAATGATAGCCTCCTAACTCCCATTTGGGTTTTTTTTTTTTTCCAGAGCAAGACAGCCAGGCGTCAAGTTTATCATCATTTTAGACCGAAGACTGGACACTTGGGCGTCCATCAAAACAGCTCTGGCCAGGATAGCGGTGAGCAAATGTCTGGTCGACCGAATCAAATTCAAATGTCATCGGAGACTCGACGACTTACCACGGCCACACAGTGCGTGTAGAAATAAGGCTGATTAAATAACATGCCAGTGGTGATTGTGTAAGTGGTGCCTCTCCTGCTGCGCCAATGTATGACTCAGCACCTCAGCAGTCGCAGGGCACTGCGGTGCGCTGCAGGGGGGGGCTCTGCTGCTCAGTCATCTCTATAGGGCGATGATGCTCCTCTCTGACCACATGGATGGATGCACGCTGCAGGATTTAGTGGGGAAAGTGTGTGTGTGTGTCTGTCTGGCTGGTCGTGCATGTTCAGTGTGAGAGAAAGAGCATGTATAGCGTTGCATTGCATTGCATTGCATTGCATTGCATTGCTGGCTGTTGTATTAGGGTGTGCATCGAAGTCGGCATGTGTCTGCTATGTTATTGAATTGCATTGCGTTCGTTAAACATTAAACCAGGCTCCATGTTAGAATGGCTAATATATAATATGTTCTTATGTGCTGCTGTTTTTGTAGAGCTTTATGTTAAATACTGCAGACCTAACGCCTATAGCATTGCATACGTCTGTACTGTGCTGCCAATGTATACAACTTTAAACTGTTCTGATAATGTACAGTACGTGTTGCTAAAAAGGCACAATACATATATTTATGTTATATTTATGCATGCTTTTTCATGGCATGGAGCCTTTGCATTCGTAGAGCTTACCTGCAGAATATATCAACATAGGACATACTGTACTGTACTGTACCTCTGACTGAGGAGTCCTGAGCATTACATAATTCACGTCACGTTTCTACCTGGTCACGGTGTGTCCCCACATGCCCTGCAGACCAAAGTGCTACCAAGTCTGTGCCCTTCTGCCCAACATAAATCCCCCCGGTGGGACACACAGACAGCTGAGGTCCTGTAGCCAGCGTAGAGGTGGCGGTGGTGGTGGTGGTGGTGGTGGCTGACACCAGTTTAGACTGTCAACACATGCCTGGTCAATGACAGATGCAATGACCTCCCTCTCTCCCACTGCACTATGACGGACTGATTATGAACGACGAGGCACGCATTCCAAAATAACGCGGCTATGGGATGTATTTCTGAGAGCGTAAAGTCAAGATTAGGAGGAGGAGGTTAAACAACACATGGATTTTGTCCTCTTTTGCGTGCCGATTTGGTTTTGTTTATGTTGATGCATGCATGTCTCACAAAACGTTCTGATGGCCTCTCTCATATCTCACCGATGTCTCTATAAACTATGTCTATGCGCTTGGATCTAAGAGATACATGACATTGGGGTCCTACAAGGGATTGTAGGATTGTATCTTGTGTCAGATGAGAACAAATGCAGTTAGGAATTTCAAATGTATGAGTCAAAGTTTTTAACCTTCTCCGTGTCAGGCTATACATGAATGCAATGACCTTCGAAATCCTTCTCTCGACCCAATGCATATTCGTCGATATACGACAATGAATGATATCTAAAGGCACTTCAGATGTTTTCACTGGATTTAAGATTTGCAATTTACAGAGATGTGTGTCATCAGGAGCTGATATAGGAGAGAGGCATCTTAAGGCTCAAGGGATGCCAACAGATCTGTTGTAGACTAGTGTGTCTAGACAGTGGGATCTTCTGGGAGCCCAGAACCTTCCTTAGATGATCCTCCACCCCCCCCCTCCTACCAGGCCTCCTTCCCGGGGAACCTCCACCTGGTGCTGGTGCTGAGGCCCACCAGTTTCTTCCAGCGCACCGTCACCGACCTGGGCTTCCGCTTCAGCCAGGAGGACTTCATGCTGAAGATGCCAGTAAGGCCGCGGCACACCCTCAGTCACCAAACATCCCACCCCACCACCCACCTCTCCCTCTCCTCCTCTCCCTCCTCCTCTCTCCCTCCCTCCTCCTCTCTTCCTCCTTCTCCTTCTCCTCTCTTTCCCTTCCCCTCTCTCCTCCTCCTCCTCCCCTCCCTCCTCCCCTCCTCCTCCCTCTCTCTTCCCCTCCCTCCTCCTCCTCTCCCCTCCCCCCTCCCCCCCCCTCTCTCTCTCCCCTCCTCCTCCCCCTCTCCCTCCCTCCTCTCCTCTCTCCTCCTCCCTCCCCCTCTCCTCCTCCTCTCTTCTCCTCCTCCTCTCCCTCCTCTCTCCCTCCTCTCCTCCCTCTCCTCTCCTCCCCCCCTCCCTCCCTCCTCCCTCCCTCCTCCCCCCTCCCCTTCCCTCCTCTCCTCCTCCTCTCCTCCTCTTCCTCCTCTCTCCTCCTCTCCCTCTCCCTCTCCCCTCTTCCTCCTCCTCTGCTCTCCTCTCCTCCTCTCCCTCCTCCTCTCCTCTCCCTCCCCACCTCCCAGCATACTGGCATACCAGAGTGTGTCTTGCGTCTGTTAATATGTACATAACGTATTATTAATGTATATGTATTATTATCCGTCACACAAAATGGTTTCCGGTGTGGCACTGTGGTGATGTGTGTAACTGACCAACTGGTTTATTCGTTGAAGAACAGTAAACAATGTGACATAACACTAATAATAATAGAACTTAAACAATGGAATAATATTATGGAAATTGACACAATAGTTAAGTTAGCTAATGCAGTGGTTACAGTTGTCGTCGAAACAATTTAAACCAACCACACCAAATGATCACCTCTCTCACACTAAAGATGTAAAGATGTGAGGGTTAAATAAGAACAAAATCAACAAGTCAACAACCAACATGTGATTGCATTGTCGGGCGCAACACGAGGTTACACACATGCTGAGTGGTAGACGGTGACTCATGGGTGGCTTTTCCTTCCGCCCTGCAGGTAGTGATGCTGAGCTCTGTCACAGACCTGCTGAGATACATCGACGAGAACCAGCTCACCTCTGAGTTCGGCGGCACCTTGGATTATTGCCACAGCGATTGGATTGTCCTACGAACGGTACGATACGGATCTCATTGATTTTATATAGATGTACTGTATATATATTTCGGCAAGAAATATCATTCCCCAAATCACTAAAATGAGAATCTTTGTTCGTGATTATTATCCTCACTTATAGTCCTCAGATATTTTCCGGTATAACGGTTGCCACGCATTAGATAATTAGAAACTCACAGTTGTGTTCTCTTCAAGGGCAGGAATGTTGTTTGCAATCCTCACATGCCCCCTGTCTCCGTTGCCATGGTGACACTGTCATCATCCCTGTGTTTTCCTTTTTTTTTTTAAAGTGTGCTCTCTGCTTCCCCCCGCAGGCGATAGAAAGCTTTGCAGTGACGGTGAAGGACATCGCACAGATGCTGCAGGCCTTCGGCACGGAGCTGGCCGAGACGGAGCTCACCGACGAGTGTGGCGTCGTCGAATGCCTCCTGAAGTCTCACACTGACAAGTACAGGAACCTCAAGGTATTGATCTGGCGTCTATCGATCATCTAGCCTCACGTCACGGGGTGGGGTTGTTTGTGTCGTGTGATCGGCTGCTTTTACCAGCCTAAGGGATCTAGGCCATAATCGGTAAGAAGAAATTGTCCAACTTTGAAGGAGTTAAATGCACAGGACATACAGGACATACTGCTGACCTGGCGAGCCAATCAGAAGGGGACCACACCCACACAACCAACCAATCAAACACACCAAACACGGCAAAATAATTAACACAATCAATGACCACCTAACACAAAAAAGAAAGACACACAAAGAACCAAGAACAGAGGGAGGGACATTGACACAAACTCAAAAATCTGAAAATCAGTTTGTTTTTTTATACATGTCATTAAGGAGCAGGTAGGGGTTAAGACATTGGGGTTCAAACCCAGAACCAAGCAACCTAATTTCCAGATTTTCGTATGGCTTTTGTTTTGTGTTGGGAATGCTGCAGCTGATGTATACTGTCTGGACCACACCAACACCACCGGCCAAACACACACACCACACCGCAAGACATGAGTATGATCGTCGTGCTTGAGGTCACGTAACGAGACCCGTGCGAAAATGTTTCATCCATTAGTCTCTCGGAGACGTCCAGGAGCCATCCATCTTATATTAACCATTCAACTCTGCGTGCGTTCAGCTTGGGCTCGTGTTACAACACCCAAGTAAGAGACCTGACTCTGAACTGTATCACGGAGTAGACTCCTCGCGTGCAGACGTTCCCATGGGATCCAGTCTCTGTTGTTACGGGATCCCACGCTTAGCTAAGCCTTCTTCTTGAGCTCGTGTCAAGTGGCGTGTACAGTATATACAACACGGAGCATGGAGGAACCCTGCGGTGGAGATCTAGACAGATGCAGATTTCAGGCACACTGGAAATAACACATCTTTGTACTGGTATTTTGAATGCCGCTACTATGACCCATAATCGGGTCTAGAGAGTGCAGTGGTTCGGATGCACGATGCCTACCCCGCCTACGTCTGTGCTCCTAAGTGACCTGCATTACAACTTACCACGCATTGCCTCAATAATACATGGTCAAATCAACAACCCGTCTGACAGGAGGCCATCAGGTCCGTGTCCAAGGAAGGGCGCCACCTGCTGTCCATCCTGGAGAGCTCTGGGAAGGAGGAGGATTGCCACTGGGACGTGAGGCTGGACTGGGACACAGTACAGAGGCAAGGGGGCACCACTCAGCCCTATGGGGTGCTTATGTTCAAGCCCCCCGATGGAGCGTATCCAATGTAATACCACTACAGTTATACAGTTCATAATGTCGTTAGCTGTGTCGTTTTGAATATTTATCATTTTAAATCAATTTCTGAGAAGAAAAATCATGCAAAATTCATGCACAATTCCTTTGATCTGATTCTTATCTGAATCTGCTCTCACTTTTAGTCATGATATTTTAAAATGAAAAAGTGATGTGATGATAGCGTGCCTAGGATCCATATATTCATATATAATTCATACAGCATAGTGGATGGAATGCATTATTCATCATATGACCGTAGTCTGCCTAGTTATTCACCGCAGTATGGAGTGTGATCTTAAGGCCGCTGGCGTGGTGTTCAGGCTCCTCGCCCAGCTGTGGGACATGGAGTCGGCCTTCGACGGCTTCTTCGAGAAGCACCACCTGAAGCTGCTGCAGTACATCCAGCTGCTGCGATACGAGAAGAGCTTTCAGGAGGTACGCCGGCCACAAGCATTACTGTATGTACACGTGTGTGTGTGTGTGTGTGTGTGTGTGTGGCTGTGGGTGTGTGGGATTTGTAGGCAGAAATTACTCCAAAAATAACACAAAATCCTAGAAAATCCCCCAAAAACTGCCTTGTTTTTCTTATTTCGGTCTTATTTTGGTCTCTGTCCAGTATTGCTATGCAACCTGGCACAAGAATTTCCTTCGGGATTAATAAAGTTCTATCTTCTCTCATCTTATCTTATCTTATCTGTAGTTTTTTTCTAACTCCTCACTTGTAAGTCACTCGGGTTAAACGCGTCTGTTAACGTCTAAACTACCACCCCCTGTTTTATCTGTGATGACCACATTCATTAATGGCCTTGTTGTTTATGTGGATATTTTAATAAATACATTATGCGTGAAACTATTCTCAAATCACAAATATAAACATAAAAGCAGTATAGGCTCTTGCCTTATGTGTGTGTGTGTGTGTGTGTGTGTGTGTGTGTGTGTGTGTGTGTGTGTGTGTGTGTGTGTGTGTGTGTGTGTGTGTGTGTGTGTGTGTGTGTGTGTGTGTGTGTGTGTGTGTGTGTGTGTGTGTGTGTGTGTGTGCGCGTTTGTCTCTGTGTCTTCACCTGGTGTGTGTGTGTGTGTGTGTGTGTGTGTGTGTGTCTGTGTGTGTGTGTTTATGTGTCTTCACCTGGTGTGTGTGTGTGTGTGTGTGTGTGTGTGTGTGTGTGTGTGTGTGTGTGTGTGTGTGTGTGTGTGTGTGTGTGTGTGGTGTGTGTGTGTGTGTGTGTGTGTGTGTGTGTGTGTGTGTGTGTGTGTGTGCACGTGTGTCTCTGACTGTACATGTGTGTGGGTGCGTGCATGCGTCCTCCGCAGCCATGTGCTGAGGGAACTGATCGAGACGGAGAGGGTCTATGTGGAGGAGCTCCTGTCCGTCTTACTGGTGAGACCTTCCTTCCCAGCTCCCACTGGAAGTTACACTTGAATGCACCCAATTCATCTCCATAATGTCCCCCCCCGTGGGTCTCCATCTCTCAGGCCCCCAGCCGCATAGCACACGCCTACTCTGCGCCATCGTGATTAAATTGGATTGATTACAGCTATAAACTCCACTGCTAGATGTATTTAGACGTTCCTGTGGCCTACGGTTATTTATTTCAGGGCTACCGGGCAGAGATGGACAACCCGTCTCTGTGGGACCTCCTGCCGCCCATTCTGCGCAGCAAGAGAGACATCTTGTTCGGCAACATGCCGGAGATCTACAATTTCCACAGCAGGTGATGCTCAGTCACGTGTTAAATGAGGAGACTTCGATGTCGTGTCGTGGCGATGGGATGGACTTCTTCCGCTGATTAC
>PIJE02001192.1:59871-90648 GCA_002895965.2 Coryphaenoides rupestris | reverse complement strand
GTAAGGGTCTGTGTGTATGTGTGTGTGTGTGTGTGTGTCTGTGTGTCTGTGTGTGTGTGTTTGTGTCTGTGTGTGTGTGTGTGTGTGTGTGTGTGTGTGTTAGATGGAGCAGAATCTGCAGCGGCTGGCGTCCCGGGAGAGGGAGGTGTCGGGGGCGGCGGTGGACACGCTGGCGGAGGCGGAGCAAGCTCTGAAGGACCTGGAGGCCCTGGATGCTGAGGCTCAGGTCAGTGCTCTCTCACGCAAACTTTAGTATCAGAGCGCTGGAGTGTTTATAGGCCTCAGTGGTGGATGGCAGGTTAATGTCTTCAGTGAATGTCTTCTACTTGTGCGCGTGTGCGTGTGTGCGTGTGTGTGTGTGTGTGTGCGTGTGCGCACGTGCGTCCCACCAGGAGGTGATGGGCAGCGCTCAGATCGTCATCCTGCACGGCCACCAGCTGGCGGCGAGCCACCACTACGCGCTGGCGCTCATCGTGCAGCGCTGCAACGAGCTACGTCACCACGGCGACACGCTAAGCTCCGCCCTCAAGGCCCGGCAGACACGCCTCCTGCACGTGCACCAGCTGCTGCTCCGCCTCGGGCAGGTACGCCCACACACGGGTATGAGTGAACACGCACGCCTTTTCACAATCGCCATGTGCCTTACCTTCTAGTGACATCACAAGTGGGAATGTCCACCTAGACGTACGCTGACTAGATCAGTTTACCTGTCGGTACAGTCCACTGGGTAATACATCTAGGTGGACATTCCCACTTGTGATGTCACGAGACGGTTTGTTTGTTCAATGCTTATAACCGGACCTGGAGTCATGGTTGATAACTGCAATATTGATTAATATGTTTTTTTGGTCGTGACTTAATGTGGATCCTGAGGCTAGACCAGTTGAGAACCAATGTACGACACACACACACACACACGCACACACACATGCATGCACACACACACACACACACACACACACACACACACACAACCTCTCCACCGTCCAGGCCCAGACGTGGTGTGACGACGGCGCCTACCTGCTGGCCAACCAGCTGGTGGAGCGCGTCCAGACCAAGGAGGGGGCGCTGGCCGCTCTGAGGGACATCGAGAGGTTCCTGGAGGGGGCGCCCTCCATGCTCAGCTCGGGGCCCGAGGCCCTGGGGCTGGAGTACGAGGCCGTCCTCACGCCCCAGCTGCAGGTCAGCTCGTACAACACACACACACACACACACACACACACACACTTGATTATTGATTTTGTTTGTTTGAATTGCTTGATTTGAATTTGTTATTTTTTAATAAAAGCACTTTGTAACTGTTGTTGTTTTGAAAAGTACTATATTTATATATACATATATTGTGTGTTTATTATTTGCATTATTACAAATGTATTATTTATTATTACTTATTTAATAACGATAATAATTATTTTATTACATAATATTGAATTATTGATTTAGTTTGTTAGAATTTTTTAATTTTATTTGTTATTTTAGAATAACAGCACTTGTAACTGTAACCTTGTTTTGAAAAGTACTATATATATATATATATAGTGCGATTATTATTTGTATTATTAGAAATCTATTATGTATTATTACTTGTTTAATAACACAAATAATTCATTTCTTACATAATATGGAATTATGCTGACAATCACGCTTTCATGATTTCATGATAAAACAGTTATGTTCCATTATCCACGACAGCTAATATATATCATATATATACCATATATATCACGGTGAACCACAAGGCATCATCATGTGTCCCTTGTGTTTCCTGTGGCCCCGCCCCCCACCCCCAGGGTCAGGTGACCAGGACCTTTGAGAAGCACGGCGCGGTGCAGCACATGATCCAGAGCCGCCAGGCGTGTCTCAGGAAGCTGGCGGACAAGCATGTGCGGCCCGTCCAGCTGGTGGTGCCCCGGCCCCCCGACGGCAGCGCCCCCCGCGCCAAGTCCCCGATGTTCTCCCCCAAGCATGGTACACAGTCTCACACACACACACGCACACACACGCACACACACATGCAGGCACACACACACACACACACACACACACACACACACACACACACACACACACACACACACACACACACACACACACACACACACACACACATGTACACACACACATGCAGGAACACATGCAGACATACACATACACCAAAGCATGGTATATACTTACACACGTGTGCATAGATGCAGAAACAACATACACATCCAGACACACACACACACACACACACTCCAAATCATGGTATATATTTGCACACACAATACATTGTGTGTGCAAATACTACTGAATGTCAATAAATATTAGAAAAGCTACATATAAACCTTTTGGTACTAGCATTGTGAGAAAGCCAGACAGTGACCTCCGGTGGCGTGAGTCCAGTATAGCAGCCTCATAATTGGCTGCTGTGGCAATTAGCCCCCAGCACACACAACCAAAGTGGCTTTCTCTACTACTTGCTCTACTACTAGCCCTACTAGCCCTGTTACTAGCCCTACTACTCGACCTACTAGCCCTACTACTAGCCCTACTAGCTCTACTACCAGCCACACTATTAGCCCTACTACTAGCCGTACTATTGGCCCTACTAGCCCTACTACTCGCCCTACTAGCTCTACTACTAGCCACACTATTAGCCCTACTACTAGCCGTACTATTGGCCCTACTAGCCCTACTACTAGCCCTACTAGCTCTACTACCAGCCACACTATTAGCCCTACTACTAGCCGTACTATTGGCCCTACTAGCCCTACTACTCGCCCTACTAGCTCTACTACTAGCCACACTATTAGCCCTACTACTAGCCGTACTATTGGCCCTACTAGCCCTACTACTCGCCCTACTAGCTCTACTACTAGCCACACTATTAGCCCTACTACTAGCCGTACTATTGGCCCTACTAGCCCTACTACTAGCCCTACTAGCTCTACTACTAGCCACACTATTAGCCCTACTACTAGCCGTACTATTGGCCCTACTAGCCCTACTACTAGCCCTACTAGCTCTACTACTAGCCACACTATTAGCCCTACTACTAGCCGTACTATTGGCCCTACTACTACCCAGGGCTTCCCAGCTGTCCAGGCTCATCCTGCTCAGCCTTGGCAGCAGCAGCCCCAGAGTCGCCACCTCGGACCCCCTGATCTCTGAGCTCCAGCGCCGAGGCCCCCCGCTGCTGCTGCTGCTGCTGCTGCTGCACGGCTCCGTGGCCACATTTACACATCACAGCGCGTCAGTTCGCTCAGCCCAGGGTGCCCCCCCGTACCGAGCCCGGTCCCTGCCGCTTGCATCTCCCCTACCTCAATACAAAGGGCGAGGCGTGGAACAAGGCTAGCTTATTCTAATCAGCCTCCTTTGGGATCCACAGCCCGCCCCCCCGCGATGCTAGCTGCGCCCGCTGCCCGTACGACGTGTACATTGATGTACATTAAAGATAAAGAGATGCTTTGATCGCACCGCTGGGCGCCAGGAGAGGGCGTGGCTCCCGTGTTTCCAAGCCTTACTGAATTCAATTAACGTCCATAGGTTACTATGGGCAGGGGGGTCTGGTGGGTGCACTTCGGGGCGGTGTGTCTGCTGCTGTGTTTGCGTCTCCATCACTTTGTGTGTTTGTTTTGCTCGGTCAGGGCTCGGCCCACGAAAAGAATAAAGAAAAAACGGTCGTGTGTATTTACTGTTTACATCCGTGTTGGTTAAGGATGTTGTTCTCCGTGCACGCAGGCTTAGTCCTGTTGTGATGGGATGCTGTGGTAATGAGATTAATAACCACACTAATAACAAGGGCGATGCCATGATAGATAATGAACTATCCTCGGGCTGTCCAGGCGCACCGGGAATTACCGCTTGAAGGGAAGGGAAGGGAGGGGAGGGGCATTGCGGGGTGGTGTGTGTCATGGTTACTGTACTGTACACAAAGGCTTTTGCTTGTACAAAGACACACACATATACACGCACACACACACACGTACACGCAAACACACACACCTACGGTTATTTATTTCAGGGCTACCGGGCAGAGATGGACAACCCGTCTCTGTGGGACCTCCTGCCGCCCATTCTGCGCAGCAAGAGAGACATCTTGTTCGGCAACATGCCGGAGATCTACAATTTCCACAGCAGGTGATGCTCAGTCACGTGTTAAACGAGGAGACTTCGATGTCGTGTCGTGGCGATGGGATGGACTTCTTCCGCTGATTACGTTAATTGATATTTCATCTTTTTTTAATGTTCAAAACACTATTTTCTACGAACTGTCTGCCAAGACATCTTCCAAAGTTCCTACCCTTAATGAACAGCGTGTCATTTTGCATGTTAATGATCCATTACCGGAAAACAGACATACGTGTCGCCGTGAATATCGGTTAAAGCTCGAAATATAATAGAAATAATACCTATTCATGGAAAAACACGAGCATGAAAAAATATGAATAAGAATGTTTTGAGTGCGACAATTCGGGATTAACGCTTTAAACACACACACACAACCTTTTTGATGAATACATAATCACACATCGTACTCGTGTGTAATCAACACAGAGCGGTAATTTTGCAAAATTGCTTTAATGCAATTAAAGGCGGCGCTTTGTCGGAATATTTTGCAGAAACAATAAGGGAAAATTAAAAGGCGAAATCAATCATCTTGACCTCTGACCTTTTCTTTCTGTTCCGGTTTCATCTGTGGTCGACCAATTCTGTATCAGCAAACACTTAGAACGACTTGACTGGACTGACTGGCTGTCTGACTGACTGATTACTGGTTCGCAGTAACGAGCCCCTCGCCTCCCCCCCCCCTGCTCGGTCCCACTGCTCCCATGTCTCTGTCCTCTGCTCACGTCTTGTGCTTAATGAAAGTGTCGGTCGTAGGTTAAAACAAAGAGCCTGTTTTTTCCCTGTAATTTTAAATTCTCAGCATGGTGGATGATTGCTGTTGATCTTTGTACTTATTCCGCCTCGCTGGCGTCCCGCGGAGTTAAACGGCTCATTTTGATGCCGGTGGCTGTGAGATAATTACACTTTTAGCATCCGGCGTGCGGTACGTCAGTTGCAATATCCGACGTTAGATTAATCTGGGGAGCTGCGAGATGCCGTCGCGCCGCTTTACATCAGCATGCCTTGTCTTTGTTTGATTTGTGGAGTTATTAAAGGAGGCGTTTTTGAAATGTGTCGCAAAAATCCGTGTTTGATGCACGCACTTCCTTTGGTTCTGCTCATGTTGAATCCTCTCCGTTAGTTCAAACGTCTCGATAAAGATTTGTTTTTGTACGAGTGAGTCACAAAGCGTGTTCTATTCACCGGACAACGTGCGACTGTGACTGTACGACTGACACAATGCACGACAAGCAGGCGCTCGTGTGATGATCTTATGACGCGGTGATGATGTTGACCTCATGAATTGCAGGGTAGATGACTTTCAATCCCAATCTGTGACATCATCGAACCTTCAATGGCGTCTCACGTTTCTATTGAACTTCTCCCGCGTTGTGTGTTCATTCTGGGTGTCGGACCTTTCCAGGGTCTTCCTCCAGGACCTGGAGAGTTGCATGGACACACCCGAGAGAGTAGGAGGGTGCTTTCTTGAGCGGGTAGGTTTTCTTTGTTTCTTAGCGTTGCCTCATTTTTTTTGTTTGACATACTTAAGACTTTGACATTTCTGACACGTTGTTTTTTTCACTGGCTTAGTAACCCCTCTGTATGCTGTGATCCTTCCAGAAGGAGAGTTTCCAGATGTATGAGTGTTTCTGTCAGAATAAGCTACGTTCTGAGGCCCTGTGGCGACAATTCTCAGACTGCGCCTTCTTCCAGGTGTGCTTGAAGTCCTGCTTTGAAATTTTTCTTTTCTTCTCTTTTGACACTGAACACATAAGTGATCCTCTATCATCGTCATCTAAGACGAACGGTAACCCGTTTTTTGTATTCCTCTGTGAACGTCATCTCTGAAAGTACAAAGGTTGCAAAAATATATTTTTATCGTGATAATATGTCGCAAGATTCATGTACAACAACAAATCTTACTTCATCAATCATTATTCTTGCCATACACATACACATACTGATCCCCACCGATTCCCACCCCCTATGGACACTATAGTACACGTTATATTAACGTTTAACCTCACTGACTCCCACCCCCCATGGACACTATCTTTTCTTTAAATTGCGCCTTTTATTCGCTTATTTTTAATGTATTTTTTATATATTTTTTTAGAATTTGAGCACGTTCCTTGTTTGTAAAAACTAAGGCAATAAAGCTCTTTCTGATTCTGATACTGGTTATATCAATAGGAGTAATAATTACATGTGTGTATTGAGTTAAAAAGATGCATCTCTGTTTGCAGTGATATCTACAGTATATTTGCTCACTGGGAGCGTTGGGCTGCAGGTGTGTTGACTCTGTTCTGTTCCTGCAGGAGTGTCAGAAGAAACTGGAACACAAACTGGGCCTGGACTCGTACCTGTTGAAGCCCGTCCAACGCATCACCAAATACCAGCTCCTGCTCAAGGTCTGAGCACACACACACGCCACACACACACACACACACACACACACACACACACACACACACACACACACACACACACACACACACTCACACACACCATACACACACACACACACACACACACACAGTTTATATAGAGTGTAGATGCTTTGCAAAATACTATATATATTCATTATTTGTTTGCTTATGGAAAATGTATGTGTGTCTGTGTGTGTGTGTGTGTGCGTGTGTGTGTGTGTGTGTGTGTGTGTGTTCAGGAGCTGTTGAAGTGCAGTACAGGTAGTGAGGACACGTCTGAGCTGCAGGGGGCGCTAGCGGCCATGCTGGACCTGCTCAAGTCAGTGAATGACTCCATGCATCAGATAGCCATCACGGGCTACGAGGTTAGCCCTCTCTGTCGCTCTCTGTTGCTCCCCTGTGATAGAAAAATAACCATTTAGGCGAAGTCATCATTAGCCTACATTAAGACCAAGTGTCACTCTCTCTCTCTCTCTCTCTCTCTCTCTCTCTCTCTCTCTCTCTCTCTCTCTCTCTCTCTCTCTCGCTCTCCTTTAGCTGTCTCTCTCCCACTCTCTCTCGCTCTCTCTCACTCTCCATTCTCTGTCTCTCTCCTCTAACATGTCTTTCTGTCATTTTTCTCTGTGTCTGTCTGCTGTCTGTCTGTCTGTCTTCCCTCTCTCTCTGCCCCCCCTCCTCTCTCTCCCTTCTCTCTCTTCGCTCTCTCTCTCTGCTCTCTCTGTCTGCATGTTTCCTTCTCTCTCTCTCTGTCTGTCTCTCTGTCTGTTTCCTTCTATCTCCCCCCCTCTCTCTCTCTCTCTGTCCCACCCCCACTCTCTCTCTCTCTCTCTCTCTCTCTCTCTCTCTGTCTGTCTGTCTGTCTGTCTGTTTGTTTCCTTCTATCTCCCCCACTCTCTCTCTCTCTGTCCCCCCTCTCTCTCGCTCTCTCTCTCTCTCTCTCTCTCTCTTCTCTCTTCTCTCTCTCTCTCTCTCTCTCTCTCTCTCCTCTGTCCCCCCCCCCCCTCTTCTCTCTCTCTCTCCTTCTCTCTCTCTCTCTCTCTCTCTTCCCCCCCCCCCCCTCTCCCTCTCCCTCTCCCTGACCCCCCCGGGGGGTCCCTGTGGCGGCCCCCCACTGCCTCGCTCCCCTCCCTCCCCCTCCCCCCACCCACCAGGGTGAGCTGTGTGAGCTGGGCCGGGTGCTGATGCAGGGCTCGTTCAGTGTGTGGATCAGCCACAAGCGGGGCCCCACGCGCATGAAGGAGCTGGCGCGCTTCAAGCCCATGCAGCGGCACCTCTTCCTGTACGACCGCGCGCTGCTCTTCTGCAAGCGGCGCGAGGAGCACGGCGAGCGCTGCGACAAGACGGCCTCCTACAGCTTCAAGCACTGCCTCAAGGTCCACACACACATTATTGGTCATATTATTATTATTATTTTCCTTGTATATTCTTTTTATATTGTATATTATGTATATTATGATATTATTTGTCAGGAACAATGCAGAATACATTATTACAGATTTACCAAGAAGAAGAAGAACAACAACAACACAGATCTGCTGCATCTAGGGTAGCAGTGGTTCCCAACTTTGGGGTCGGGACCCCGCTTGGGCTCCCCTGACATGCACATGGAGCCACAGGAGATTGCTGACATATGCTGCAGATATTTGATGATCCGTTTTAGTAAACCATTCTTTTTTTTAAAGGTCCTTTATATATACGAACGGACTGCCTAATGATTCACAGCCACCAGCAAACTACCACTAATAATCCCTCGGTAGTGTGTAGGAGAGCGATGAGGGGTGTACGCTCCCCCGGGACGGTGATATTAACAGCAGATTTTCAATGGGTAAAGAGAATTATGTGCAAGCAGGTGCACAAAGGTTTAAGTGGCAAGCATTTTCAGAGCGATAAATGAGGTCACAGGCCACACAAGGTTGAAAACGCTCATGTTCAACTACCTGTGTAATGTGGGGTGTGTTCGCACATTGCCTGAGATCCCGATCCCTCGTCTTTAAAAAAAAAAAAATGGCGTAAAAGTGAACTAAACCCTGGCTCTGACTCCAGTAACGGTGGTTAGTGAGACACTAACACCCGGGTGTGTGCATGGACAGGGTCACAGACTGTGTGGGTCCCTACAGAATAGCATGCAGACAGCAGCTGGGACGCCTCGATATATAATGGAGGAGGAGGCGGGAAAACAGGGGAAGTGTGTGTGTTTACACGTGTGTCTTCTGAGACACACCCACACACACACACACACACACACACACACACACACACACACAATGGCAGGTGTTTTTACATGATGATGTTTTACAAGAATGATGTTTGATGTGCCGCGTGTGTGTGTGTGTGTGTGTGCGATGGTTTCCTGTTCCTGTTCCTGTTCTTGTTTGTGTAAGTTCCTGTTTCTGTGCCTGTTTGTGTCCAACATGAAAGTTAGTATTGTGTGTGTGTGTATTTGTCTGTGTGTGTGTGTTCCTTTTTCTTTATGTGTGTGTTCCTATTTCTGTGTCTGTGTTTGTGTCCAACATAAAAGTTATTGTGTGTGTGTGTGCGTGCGTCCGTGTGCGTGTGCGTGTGTGTGTGGTGTGTGTGAGAAGTCTGATCAAACATGTCAGACTGTCAGGAAATGAGAAGAAAGACCTTCCGGAGAAGCACCACATCGGCTCCGTTCCGCAGCGTGCCATGCGCTTTTTAAATTGATGCCTCTTTTTACAGACGATACGGCTCTGTTCTGCAGCTGCCATGCGGTTTTTACGGAGACATTCAGCAGCAACGAGCACACACACACACCGCATACACACACACACACACACACACACACACACACACACACACACACATACACACATACACACACACACATGCACACACACACACACACACACACACAGACATGCACGCACACACAGACAGTTCAAGCAAATATTCACTTTCCAAATTGCGGAAATAAGTGCAAAGTTTGCAGCATTTTCGGATTGACGTGAGTTCTGACAGAAACATCACAGACCCCCTGCCCCCCCTCCTCCCTCCCTCCCTCCCTCCCTCCTCCCTCCCTCCCCACCAAACAGAGAGAAGGAGAAAAAAGGAGGGAGGAGGAGAGAGGAGGAGGAAGAGGAGGAGGAGGGAGAAAGAGGAGGAGGAGGAGGAGAGGAGAGGAGGAGGAAGAAGGAGGAGGAGGAGGAGGGGAAGGAGGAGGAGAGAGGGAGGAGAGGAGGAGGAGGGAGGAGGAGGAGGGAGGAAGGGAGGAGGGAGAGGAGGAGAGGAGGGAGGAGGAGAGAGGAGGGAAGAGAGGAGGGAAGGAGGGAAGGAAGGGAGGAGAGGAGGGCATTACAGCCTTGGCTGTTAACGTGTTGAGGTCATGAAGACACGAAACAGCGAAATATATAATCATATAAATAATATAAATAATATTAATATATAACAACACAGGGGGTAGCATCACGTCCCCCACACACCCCCACCTCTCATTTCCACATCAGACGGTGCATATCAAAGGCAACACTCCAACCGGGGGTCCTCCCCGATTGGCTGTGGTAAATTCATATAAGTCTGCAATCAATATTTCATTAAGCGGCAGACACACAGTGGCTGCACTTCATGTTTTTGCGATGTGATCTCCTGGTTTATTTTTTGTTATTTTTTAAAGGGGATCACGACTTAACTGTGCTGTAATGGAGGAGAGTCACAGTATCCGTAGAGCATACAGGGCAAACACACACATTCAGCATTATAATCTCTCTCTTCTCTCTCAGCTGGCTCGTAAATCAAACTCGACATCGTCAGTGTCCCCGTGTGGGTGTGTGTCGGTGTGTGTGTGTGTGTTAGTGTGTGTGTGTGTGTGTGTGTCGGTCGCGTGCTGTGTGTGTGTGGTGTGTGTGTGTGTGTGTTGTGCCCTGTGTGTGTGTGTGTGCTGTGCGTGCGTGTGTGAGTGTGTGCACGGATCCTCCCATACCTCTATCACAACAACACACGTGCGTGCACACACACACACACACACACACACACACGCACACACACAGGAATAGATTCCCCCTCCATCTTCATCATCGGTGTCATCCTCCTCCCACGATTTTGTCTGAGAGCGTCTTCAGTGGCACCGGTGTCAAGCGATGCATGTGTGTGAGGCGGCGGCGGCGGCGGCGTGTGTTCACATCTCGACACATAAAACCTCCCAGGCGGACCGACATGACGCAGACGACAGCATGAACGGGGGGGGGGGGGGGGGGGGGGTGTTCAGTATGTTCAGTGTATGGTTGTTACGCATCCGTAGCCAAAGCAAAGACTCAGCAGCAGCAGCAGCAGCAGCAGCAGCAGCAGCAGCAGCAGGTTCAACATTCAACACGCAACCAGCATATGATTGTTGCATACCTTTGTATTGTTTAAAGTGCCTTGATTGTTGAATCACGTGTATTATATAAGGTCAAGTAGAAACAGGAGCATAAGGGGCGAGAGACACCGAGAGAGAGCATGGTTTTTAAACGCGAGCCCAGAGATGTCCGAGATCGACAAGCGGTGGTTTAAAAACAAGGCATTATGGCACGGCACGGTTTGGCATTCTAACTCTTCTAGGGAGCGTGGAAAAAAGGTTTGCCTCGAGAGTGAGAAAGAAGAAGAAAAATGTACGAAAATTTGGAAGATAGTTCGGAAAATGACTGCGTGTAATTACAAAAACAAAAGTACATGTTAAAAATGACTTTTTTTTTTTTG
Organism: Coryphaenoides rupestris; assembly: GCA_002895965.2. Lineage (NCBI taxonomy): Eukaryota > Metazoa > Chordata > Actinopteri > Gadiformes > Macrouridae > Coryphaenoides > Coryphaenoides rupestris. The sequence continues at coordinate 79,435 of PIJE02001192.1, read as the reverse complement.
GTTAAGAAATAGTTTGACACAAAACCTTTGTTTGTATCCACGTGACGGACGCTGTGACATGCTCGACACGCACGCACGCAATGACACACATTCATTGATTTGCTGGAAATGACTATTGCCTGCAATGTTCTTCGGTCAATGTTCTTTTTCAAGACAAGAGTCTTCAGAATGAGGGGGTCTCAGGGTCCGGCCCCTAAGGGTCTACATACAGTTTCTGTTATTCCAAACAGTCATCCGGAGAGATATACTTTTTTTCCCGCCAGAAAATGGAGGCATCCCGAAAAAAAAATGGGTCGGATTCTTCAAAATGGATTTAACTTCCTGTTGCATTTGTGCTGACAACCTGTTTTCTCTTTCCGTCCCAAAAAAAAAAGGCAAAAAAAATGTGAATATATCCACAAGATTTTCTTAGTTTTTTTTTTTTTATCCGTACGGACTTCTTCGGTATTCTCTTTAATGGTGGAAGGGATCTGGGAACAGTCATCAGCTCACAAGTCGGAGGAGAAAAGTTAGATATTGATTCACGAGAGGTCTGTGGTTCCGTCCGTCCGTTCGTCCGTCTGTCCGCGGTGTGTGTGTCCATAGGATCAATATCACGGCAGGTGTGTGTTCTGTGCTTTTCTTATTGCTTCTATGGAGAGCTGAGCTTTCTGACCTTCAGATTCCCGGGGTCTGCAAGGGAGTATAGACAACAGAGGCATCACACACACACACACACACACGCACACACACACACACACACACACACACACACACACACACACACACCACATACGATGCAGAGGCAGCATACTTCAAAAGAAGAAGTGAGTTGTTGCTTTTTTTCGGTACGCAAAGTTCTTCTTTGCAGAAGAACTCGTTTTAAACTAAATGGGCTTCCATTGGTTAAGACCAGCGGGGGTTTCCATGGAGACGGGAAATCAGGAATCCAAGCGGAAATAAATCAAGATTTAGATTTTAGATCGATTTCCTCAGAGTTCGGCAAGTTAGAAAACCTTGGAAGTGCATGAAGTGCCAAAAAAGAAGTTTGGCGAAGGTATGCCTTGTATGTTTTCTACACAAATCACGTAGTTTTGTTCTCACGAATTCACCAAACTTCTTATCCGCATGAAGTATGCTAACCGCTTTAGTGTTACACATGAGGTCAAAGAGCACGAGGGGGCAAGGACATATCCTCACCTCCTAGCCTGGAGGAGTGACCTTTACTGCTGTCGCCCAGAATCAGCTGGAGGGTGGACGAGGGGACGAGGCCCTCCTGACGCCGACTCAGATTCTTAACCAGCCTGAAGGGGGAGGGGCCAAAGAGGGCAGCAATACCGGTTAGTTTTATCAGCCTGAAGGGGAGGAGCCATAATATGCAGGGGAGGAGCCATAGTTCTATCAGCCTGAAGGGGGAGGGGCCAAAGTAGGCAGGAATACCGGTTTGGTTTTTTTCACCCTAAGGGGAGGAGCCAAATTAGGCCACAGTAACAGGTGAGTTTTACCAGCCTGAAGGAGGCGGAGCCAAAGTAAGCAGGAGGACAGTTTCTTAACCGTAAAAGGGAGGAGCCAAAGTAAGTAAGGAGGTTAACAGATAAAATAAGAAATAAAAATGAAATGTTGAAAGACTCACCACAGGCCTTGGTTGTCTACATGCTGCAGTTGAAGGACGTCGCCACACTTGATGGAAACGTTGTCGATTCCGTTCCTAAGACAGTCGTCCAAAGCCCTGTATCTGCCAGGAGACTGACGAGTGGAAGTAAGAAGATGTGTATTAAAGCGACGACGTGAAAGAATCAGAAGTTCCTTTTCATGAGCGGACCGTTCTCATTACTGCCCCCTTTGGCCAGGAAGTGAACAGCAGCCCACACAAGCTCATGCAATCAGGCCATTGGAGAGCGAACTCCGTGGGTTGAGATAAGAACAATCAATCATAAACTAAGCCTGGCACTGTAATATATAATCATAAATAAACATTGTACAAATTAAAAAGTTTGAAAAGAAGAGACATGTAAAAAGGTAGTCCCTTAAATACACAAGGTAAGACTTTCACCACTAGCATCGCACCCCATGCATGAAATCCCAGTTAAACAAATCACATGGTTAAATCTCTCCCTCCCAGTTGGTCGAGGGCCTCACCAGGGCGATGGCCTCATCGTCTGTGTCCGACGGGTGGGCGTGGTCCCGGCCCCCAGACCATTCCTCCAGACCCTCACAGATGTCTGAGTGAGGCGCACCAGGCCAACCTGACACACACACACACACACGCACACGCACACACACACACACACACACACATTACTCTACTCAAGAAAAAAGCTGTTTTGTGGCAAGTGTGTGTGTGTGTGTGTGCGCGCGTGTGTGTATGTGTGCATGCATGCATGTGTTTCCATGTGTCGTGTATGTGTGTGTGTGTGTGTGTGTGTGTGTGTGCACTCACTCCGGCGGTTGCGCTGTGGCTGAGGGGAGTGGGGCTGTGGGTCAGGACTGCTCCGCTCCGACTCAGTGTCCTCCGAGCTCACGGACGCCCTCTGCTGTTTGCTGAGAGAATCACAAGCCAGTTTGTCTCACGTGTACACCCTGCACACATTTTCCCTGAGTGGAAGACACCTCCTCCACCTCCTCTCCCTCCTCCTCCTCCTCCTCCTCCGCCACACGATCCTGGATCAGCTTTCATTTAGGCTCATAGTAATCCACACTAAACAAAGCTGGTCCCGGATCGGCGTTCATTGTTAGCGACACGAACACACTGGTGATTTTCTCATACACACGGCAGCTAACGGTAGCCCAGGCATCAGCCAGGCAGCAGCCAGGCAGCAGAGGGCAGCCACGTGCACGGTAGGACTGGCGGAGCGCTGACTGACTGATTCACACATCGGCAGCACCGGGCAGCGACAAGGCAACATTTGGCCTCCGTTGGTCCAGAGCTACGCACATTTAGAGAGCTTCGCCGACTTCATGATGCAACGTCAAGCAGGCCAGTCTCGGAAACTCTCAAAGTTCAATTCGATCTGATCCGAAAAAATAAATATGTAACACTACTACTAACAAGCCCCATTTTATAATCCAAATGCACAAAATCATTGTCTTTCTATTGCGATACTACTTATAGTGTTCTCTGTCTAAGATCCTTTTGTGCGACATGCAAGGCTGCCGACCTCGCCGACGCAGAGATGAACGCACACGATGCATGTCGTGGAAGATACCATGTCGGGAGGGAGGGAGGGAGGGAGGGAGGGAGGGAGGGGGGGCGCGCTATGGAAACACTGTTCTCCCGTCGCAGGCTCATGGAGGGAGGGGCGGGCGGGAGGGAGGCGGGGAGTGACTGACAGGTGAAAAGGGTGGGTCAGTTACAGTATGATCCAACATGGGTTAAGGGCGGGCGGGGGGGGGGGGGGGGGGGGTGTGGGGTGCAGATGACGGTCAGTATGCAAACACAGCAGCACCAGGTTGTTCCCCCCACCCCCCCCCCCCCCCCCCCCCAGGAGAGGGGGAGGAGCCATGCCAGAGGCCGGAGCCGCGCCGCGACACAGGAGTTTTACCACTGAGCGTCGGGTCGGGGTCAGTGGCGTTGGGGCTGGTGGCGGGGGCGTGGCCAATGCTGGGGGCGCGGCCTGGGGCTCCGGGGGCGGGGACTCCGGGAACGCAGGCACAGAAAGACGTCGGCCGACAGCGACACAAAGTCCATCCCCGGGAGGCAGCCCCGGGGCCCGGGAACCGCTCTGGAGGGCCGCACACCCCTGCAGCAGGTGGGGCACGGGGGGGGGGAAGGGTTGAGTGGGGCACGGGGGAGAGGCTTGGGTTTGAGTGGGTAACAGGGGGGGGGGGGGGGGGGAGACGGTTGAGTGATGTACGGGGAGAGGGATGAGTCAGGTACGGGGGAGGGTGGAGTCGAAGTGGGGGGAGGGTGGAGTCGAAGTGGGGGGAGGGTGGAGTCGAAGTGGGGGGTGGGGGGGAAGTTTGAATGGGGCATGGAGACAGGGTTGAGCGGGTGGGTGCCGTGGGGATGGGAGGGTGGGAGGGGGACAAGGAACCAGACACCAATGGAGAGACAAGAGGGACCACCCTGCCTGCCTCATTGTCACCCGGGCCCATACACGGCACTACACACACACACACACACACACACGCACACACACACACACACACGCACACGCACAGCCCTTCTGCCCGGCAAACACAGAGGATCCGTGGATCTAGCTTAATTGGGGAGGCTGCGTCAGAGTGGTAGCGCACGTATTAATCGAAGGAACTCCCGCACTGAGCAGCTTAACGTCTGACCGGTCTCACGAAGGTCCGGGAAACATGAGCAGCGGCGCCGCATTATCAGCTACGGAGTTAAACGCTAAAGAGTTTCTTCCATTAATACAGGATCCGCGGCTAACGAACGCGGCGGAGGGGGAACAGGGGACAGCGCCTGTGCCCCCTGTGTGCATTGATAAGACGTTTCCCTGTATTTACCTGACCATACACACTGTACTGCGCATGTACGCTGCTGTGAACACACACGGGGGTGGGTATGTGTGGTGGTGGTTGAATAAGCGGGATAAAAAACACGGCGACGCGAGGTCGGAGCCGGGAGAGCAGACACTGACCTCTCGTGGTGCAGCGGGGACAGCGGGACGCGCTCCACCAGCTGGCTGTGTTGATAAGCTTCATCTAGACGACCGGAGAGAAGGGAAAGGGAACAGGGGGGGGGGGGGGGGGGTGGGTTTCCAAGTTATGCGTTTGCAGTGTGGCCCTGTTTAGCCCGGGGAGGCGGCGCGCGGCGCGGCGCGCGCGGCCGGGCGGCGGGGGCGGCGCGCCGGCCCGTGGGGGGCGGCGCCTGGCGCCGCGGCTCGGGCGGGGGCGCGCGCGGCGGCGGGCGGCCTCCGCGCCGCGCGCGCGGCCCGGGGCGGGCGGGGCTCGGGGGGACGCGCGCGGCGGGCGCACGCGCGCCCCTGGGGGCCGGGAGCGGCGCCGGGCGGCGCGCGGGTCGGGGAGGGGCGCGGCCCGGGCGGGGCCGGCGCCGCGGCGCGGCGGGCCGGGCGCCGGGGGCCGGGCGGCCGGGGGCCGGGCGCCGGGGGCCGGGCGCCGGGGGCCGGGCGCCGGGGGCTGGGGCGCCGGGGGCCGGGGGCCGGGGAAGGGGAGTATCGACTAACGATGAGAGACAGAAGGAGTGCACATGGGAGTATCGACTAACGATGAGAGACAGAAGGAGTGCACGGGCGCGCGGCGCGGCGGGGCGCGGCGCGGCGCCGCCGGCGCGCGCGCCGCCCGCTCGGGCGCCGCCGCGGCCGGCGGGCGGGGCGGCGGGGGGCGGCGGGCGGCCGCGCGCGGTGCGGCGGGCGGCGGGGGCGGAGGGGGGACGGGGGGCACCGCCCCTCGGCGGCGCTCGGGCGTGCGCGTCCGGGGGCGCCCCCCGCCTGCGCGACAGACGCCCGCCACCGCTCGGCGCGGCCGCCTGGGCGCCGGGCGCGGGGCCTGGGAACGGAGGCCGCGGGGCGGCACGGCCGGCTTCCCCGCGGCCCGCGGCGCGCCGCGCCGCGGCGGACGCGCGGCCCCGGCTCTACCTCTGGGGCGGCGGGTCGCCGGCGCCGGTGGGACCGGGGGGCGCGGCGCGCGGGGCGCGGCCGCCCGCGCTCGGCCCCGGCGCGGGGGCGGCGCGCGGCGCGGCCGCGCGCGCGCGGGCGCTGCGCGGCGGCCGCCGGCGCGGCGCGCGCCGAGCGCGGCGCGGCGCGGCGGCGCGCGGGCGCGGCGGCGGGGGGGCGGCCCACTCGCCCCTCTGCACGCCGCGGCGGCGGGGGACCGGCGGCGACGCGGGGCGGCCGGCGCGGACGCGGGGACCCGCGCGGGGCCGCCGGGGCGGGACGGCGCGGGCGGCGGGTCCGCCGCGGCCGGGGCCGCGGCGCGCGGCGCGGGCCGCGCGCGGCGCGGCGCGGCGCCCGCCGCGCGGCGCCCGGGCGCGGGGCGCGGGGCGGCCGGGCTGCCCGCCGGGCGGCGCGCGGGACACGGCGCCCTGGGCGCGGGGGTACCGGGGAGCGGCGCGTCGCGGGCGCGTCGCCGCCGCGCGGCGGGGGCGTACGCGCGGGGCGGGCCGCGGGCCGGCGGGACCGCCCGCGCGCGCGGCCGCGGCGCGGGCCGCCCCCGCGGAGCTGCGGGCGCGCGCGCGCGCGGGAAGGGCGGGGGGGGGCGCGGGGGCGGGGGGCCGGCGCGCGGCCGGGCGCGGGGCGCGGTCGGCCCGCCGGGCGCCGCCGTGCCTACCGTAGCGCCCGCGCGCGGTCCCGCGCGCGGGCCGGCGCGCGGCGCGGCGCGGCGGGCGCGCGCGTCTGACCGCGCGCGCGGGAGGGAAGGACCTGAGGCCGCGCCGCGGCGCGGGCGGCGGTGGGGCGGGGGCCCCCGGCGGGGGCGCGGGCTGGGGCCCGGCCGCCGCGGCGGCGCGGGGGGCGGCGCGGGAGGGGCCCCTGGCCGCGGGGGCCGGGAGCGCGGGCGGGGGGGCCGGCGCGGGGCGCGGCGGGCGCGGGGCGGGGGGCCCGGGCGGGCGGAGGCGCGGGCGCGGGGCCGCGGGCGGCGGCGGCGCGCCCGCGCGGGGGCGGGGGCGGCGCCGCGGGCGGCGGGCCACGCGGGCTCCGCGGCGCCGGCGCGCGCTCGTGGCCCGGCGGCGCGCGGGCGGCGGCCGGGGGGGCCCGGCGCTCCGGGGGCGGCGTCGGCGGGTACGCCGCCCGCGGCGCCCGTCCGCGGCGGGCGGGGGGGGGGGGGCGCCGACGCCCGCCGAGCCCCGGCGCGCAGTCGCGCGCCGGCGGTCGGCGCCCACCCCGCCCGCCGGGCGCGGGCCGCCCCCGCGGCCGCGGCGCGCTCGCGCGCCAGCGCGCCGCCCGGGCGCGCCGCGCGGCCGCTCCCCCCTCACCCTCGTCTGCTCTTCGCACTCTCCCCTCCCATCCCTTCCCCGGAGAGAGGGGGGGGGGGGGGGGGGGGTTGGTTTCCAAAGTTATTGAGTTTATTGAGTTAGTTTTATCCCAGGCGGCGGTGCGCCACAGTAGCAGCCCCTCCGCATGATTCATGAATGATACACTTCTATGCGTGTCTGCGAGGTCTAACGGTCTAAACGGTGCGGTTTGGACCTTTGAGCAGTTTCTGTTGGTTGGTGAGGATCCTCCTCAGTTCATTGAGCCAGGCCATCTTCACCTCCACGGAGGGAGCCTGTGGGGAGAGAGGACGGACAGAGCTCAGAGGAAAGATGTGAACAAAGCAAAGGGTGTAAAAATGTACAGCACCACTTAAAGGCGGTGGTCGAGGATATGGAGGGACGCCGTGACTGGTGGAGGGAGTGCGTTGTGTTTACCTGGATCACGTAAACCTCCTCCCTGCCGCTGTACCAGATCTCAAACTTCTTCACGTCTCCCTTGACGTTCTCCGTGATGCCGACCGCAGTCATCTGCCGGGTCACATCACGGGAGCACACACACGGGGTCTGTGATGTTTCTGTCAGAACTCACGTCAATCCGAAAATGCTGCAAACTTTGCACTTATTTCCGCAATTTGGAAAGTGAATATTTGCTTGAACTGTCTGTGCGTGCCTGCATGTCTGTGTGTGTGTGTGTGTGTGTGTGTGTGCATGCCTGTGTGTGTGTATGTGTGTATGTGTGTGTGTGTGTGTATGCACCCCATGACAAGCCTTGTGTTTGCTCGTTGCTGCTGAATGTCTCCGTTAAAGCCGCATGGCAGCTGCAGAACACAGCCGTATCGTCTGTAAAAGAGGCGTCGTTGTTTGACTGCTGATCTTTTGTTCAGTCCCAGTGGTGTACAGAGGTTTAAGTATTTATTTGGCAGAGTTATGTTTTGTTTTCATTCTGTAAAAAACGTGTCTCCCTGTACAGAAATAAAAGTATTTATTAAAATAACTCGTGTGCAAGTGTGTTTCCGTGGATCGTTTTGGCTGAAGCATCTGTTATGGTCTCATTGTACGACTATTAATGTATAGATTGGCTGCAGTGAGACATGCGATCACACGATAGTCACGTGATCTCCTTATCTTCCCGCCCGTGGTCTGCAGAGTTCGGCTCCAATCTCAAATTCCTGACCTGACCCTATTTTTGTATGTATTTGAAACCAAAGGTAAATTATATATAATTACCAAAGGCCAACCATTTATTAATGATTTACAACAAATGTAAAAAAAATCCATAATCGGTCTGATTGCCAAACTGCTCAACTCTCTCTCTGCAGTCTGGTCTGCTAGCCAAAACCGCCGGGTGTGTTTAGTTCTTAGCTTAGGGGTCGGGTTCGTCGGGTTCCAGCGCCTCCGTGTGGTCGTTGGACCTCATGACCTTGCGTATCCAGCGGTAGTAGTGGGACACGCGCGTGTACACGCCGTACTTCCCCTTCTTGGCGCACTCCTCGCCCCAGCTCACGATGCCCGTCAGGAACCACGTGTCCCGGTGGCGGTTGGCGTGGGGCCCGCCGCTGTCCCCCTGGCACGAGTCCTTGGCCTCGTCGTCGTACCCGGCGCAGAACATGTACCGCGTCACCCTGTTGGCCGTGCTGTCCTTGCACTCCGCCCGCCCGATGAAGGGCAGCTCCACCTTCTGCAGGGCGGACGACGTGGCCCCCTGGAAGCGCATGCGGCCCCAGCCGCTGACGGTGCCCGGGGACGCCTCCTTCACCAGGGCCTCGGTGAACGCCTTGGGCCCCAGGCAGATGGGCCGCGCCGTGCTGGAGAGGCGCACGGGACTCCGCAGGCGGATGAGGGCGATGTCGTGGTTGTACAGGCTGACGCTGGCGTTGTACATCGGGTGGACGTACTCCTCGTCCACCTCCAGGTTCTGCTCACTGCCCTCCCGGGTGAAGACGTTGTGCTCCCCTGTGGGAGACAGCAGAGGGAGGGATGCCCGGATCAGCCGCTGGTGCGTCAGTCTGCAACACTTTGTAGTTCCTTCACATTTGAGTCTCTGTCACGGATGTGACAGAGACTCAAATGTTTTTTCATGCCATCATGTCTGCCTAGCTTGCCCCCCCCCCCCGGACAGTACGTCCTCCACTCCGCGCCCAGAGGAGCTTCCCGGTTCTCTCTTCCCGGTTCTCTCTCACCTGCTCTGACGTAGAAGGACTGGCCTTTCACCAGGCAGTGGGCGGCGGTGATCACCCACACCGGGCTGAGGAGGGAGCCCCCGCAGTACAGATAACCGCTGGGACGTACGATCAGCCCCACCTGGGCACCGGGAGGAGGAGGAAGCGGAGGAGGAGGAGGAAGAGGAGGAGGAGGGGTATGAAAAACATGATAAAGGCTCTCTGCATGAATATGTATTTCACGTTCAAAATGATCTTCAGTACCAAGAACTTTGTATTCTGTTCATGTTCTGTTTTGTACCATATGCGACGCCTGAGTCATTAATCCAAACGCATACAGCAAAGTCCGGGGTGAGGGCATCTTGCTCAAGTCAAGCCTAGTCTACCCAAAGCACTCAGAGTTACGGCACATTCCCATCGTAGTCACGTGTGTCTATCTACCTGCCACGGGATCTCCCCGGGAATCACCTCCTTCCCTCCCACGATGCGCTTGTTCTGCTCCAGGTCGGTCTCCGCGGTCTGCAGCCGGGCGGGTCTGTTGGCCCAGTGGTGCAGAGACCTCCCGGAGCGGGTCGTCGGGGATGCTGAGGATGGGGATGCTGAGGCTGGGACGGGGGTGGTGGTGGTGGTGGTGTTGGTGGTGGTGAGGTTCTGAGTTAATAATAATAATAATAAGAATGATAACCTGCCGATTAGTAGGTATTAAAAATGCCATCGGAGCTTGCAGATCGATTGTAACCAGGCAGGTCATTTTGTGAACTACTTTAGGAACAATTAAAATACCAGCATGTGTTCTAAGGTGCCGTTCAGTGCGGTGGTCGTCTCGTTGGCGAGCAGAGAGCGCCTCGATGCGTCGCTGATCACCGTCAGCATGTCTCTGCCGCAGGGGTAGTCCACTGGGAAGCAAGGACGCACAGGTCATGATTTGTCTCATACGCAGTATGCTGCTTCCTCAAAGGACATCTACAGGTGGACTGTATGTGGACATTGGGGTTAGAAGCCAGGACCTTTGGAGTAAAGGGATTACTTGGGATTATATATCTCGTCTGGCCTGGGAACGCCTCGGGATCTCCCAGGAGGAACTAGAGAGTGTTTCTGGGGAGAAGGAAGCCTGGGGGGGGGGACCCTGCTTAGCCGGCTGCCGACCGCGACCCAGCGGCCAAGCGGAAGAGAATGGATGGATGGATGGATGGATGGAGGAGATACGTATGAGTGATGCAGTGAGCGTCCTTAGTGGTGGAGTCGACCCACTAAACCTCGCGGTACCTTGTGGCAGACAGTCCAGCCCCTCCTCAGACAGCTTGTAGCCCTCAGCGCAGGCACATTTCGCGCCGGACGTCCCCACCGGCTCACAGAAGTGCGCGCAGTCGCCGTTGTTCACGTCACACCTTCGAGCCGTCGCTGAGAACGCACAAACGGAGACACAAAAAATCAAGTCCAGATATTGTCTGGTGAGTCATGTGGAAGAACGTTCCTATTAGCAGAATGACTCATCTCTACTGTGACGCAATCTGTCATCAAACTCATCAGACTTGTGGGGTCATGTGGGGTCACATGGAAACTCACAGATCTCACAGCGGCTGCCTGTGAAGTCGGAGAGGCAGGCGCACGAGAAGGAGCCGAGCTGGTCCTTACAAACACCCTGGTTCTGACACGGGCCCGATTTACACTGGTCCCCGTCTGAAGTCACACACACACACACACACACACACACACACACACACACACACACACACACACAAGCACACACGCCCACACACAACACCACACACACACACACACATTGTCAGTACATTACGTCCAAAACAAAACACACATTGGGTCATTTGTGGGCGTATTTGTTCAAGGGGGTGAATGATTGATCGCACGTCTCACCTATATAACCAGCCCAGAACTCCATCTGAAACACAGTCGTAGAGTAAAAAGCTCTGAACACACTCTGTATCGTCCACCCCCTCATCACAGAGCCACATGACACACAACAGAAGACAACTCGAAAACCAAAGTAACGTGAAATTTGGCCCTCAAAGATAGCAGATTAGTCATTAATAACATTAAAGTTACTATATGTAAGAATCAAGTGCATTCTGAGCTCCGTGGGTTGAGGCAACAACAATCAGAAACTAATATTAGTTTTAATCATAATTAAACCTTGTACACGTTTAAAAAACCTATGAAATATATATATTTTTTAATTATCCACACTTGCATGTCACTTCATTCATTTTTACCGCAAAATCCAACCCAAAAGCCGCAACAGAGAGAGTCAGGGAAGCTCTCGTTTTTTAACTTCAACCACAACCTGCTCACAAACAGGCGATTTAAACCGATTTGTGCAGTAAAATCCTACATGTACTCCCTGAACGGATTAATTCTTACAGACAGCACCTTTAAAAGTAAGAGTAGGGTAATGGAAGTGTTGATGAAGATTATACCACCAGGTGTGAGTGTGATTAGCCCTTCCAAGCGGTTTCAGAATCTCAGGTATTTGACCTCACAAGTGGGAGTGTCCACCCAGATGTATGGTGGATAGATCAGCCTACCAGTTGCTACAGGTAGACTGGCATGCTGGTAGGCCGGTCCATCCAGCATACAGTACATCTGAGTGGACACTCCCACTTGTGATGTCATGGAGCGGCTAATGGACGCTCACTCCTGGTGGTATGACATGTCTCCTTTAACCTTGAGGGGAACACGTCGATCATACAGCAGGACGTACGGTCTTCGCGTCGTTCTCGAACACCTCTCTCGCCTCCTCCAGGTCACAGCGTTCCTCCACACACTCCCGCTCCAGGTCGCCCTGCAGGAACTCCTCGAAGATCCCCGTGTTGTGGCGACGCCGCCTCCACAGGACGCTGGCGGCCGCGGGGCCCGGCAGGAAGACCGGCCCTGGGCCTGGAGCTAGCAGAGCTGGGGCTGGTTAGGAAACACATTCATATTTACTTTATTACATTTAGTGTATTATTTAATCTTCTTCTTCTTCTTCTTCTTCTTCTTCTTCTTCTTCTTCTTCTTCTATTTAGAACTTGATCTGACAGTTTGTATTTTGTACACTTAATATGCTATCTAATAAAATTAATTATGTTGAGACTTTTGGTTCTGTATTGTTGATTTTTGTTCTAATATTATGCATTTTCCAGCATAACATTATTACAAAAATCTACAATGAAAAAAATATTTGCTTTGAAAGTGTTCCTCCTCGAGTCAACACCAAATAGACCAAATAACTCTTAGGCCTACTGAACTAAATGAATGGCAGGCTATATCAATAGATATTCATGATTGATCAGTAGACACGTGTCACATGACTCAGTGTATTCTATAGTATCTCTACAGTGTTATACCTCCAGTAAGAGGACCACATTATAAAGGACAAGTTGAAAGTTACCTCCAGACCCCAGGTGGTCATTCCACAGCAACCAGCAGCACAGCAGGGACACAAGGAGAGGAGGCATTCTGTGGTCTGCCAACACGATCAGGCTCACACATCGGGAAACAACTCCAAAATAAACTCCAAAGTATAGGAGTGTATACGATACACCCTCAGTACAGAACCTTCTGGAAGACAGTATTACGTCGAGGGAATGAAACCACCGTATTTTTCCGTGTTTAGAGGCTACAGCCTGGCCTCACCAAAAGATGTGTATACTTAACAAACAGCTCAACAAACAGAATACTGAGCAAAGGCCAAAAGGGCAGGACGGTGCGGCCACTGGCGCAGGTTGGCCACCAGATGTCGCTCGTACACTTGTTCAGAGCCAGCTCGGTTTTATCTGGAAAACTAGACATGAACTTCAAATAAAGGGGATTTATGAAACCAATTAAACTAAACTAAATATACATTTATATAGAATATTTACGTACATTAAGATATACATTTAGAGTTTAGTTGAATAAGAGACTTGTGAGTTGAATAGGCCTACTGTTACTCTTTCCATTATTATTACCCTTTTATTACACTTCAATTATTGTCAAATTGTGTCTGCGGACTGAATATCTTATCTTACCTATATTTTTATACTTCACCTATATTTGTATACTTCTACTAGGACGTAGACCTACTGTAAATTTGTAAATCTGTTATTTTATTTGTATTATTCTACTGTTTATTTCTCTATTGTTTTATTCTATTGCTGTGCAACCTGGCACAAGAATTTCCTTCGGGGATCAATAAAGTTCTATCTTATGTTATCCTATCTTATATATCCCATAATATATCATCAATCATATTTCATATAGACTGAGGGACGAATCCTTACTTCCACTGCTCATCCATCCAGGGTGCTTTTATGTTTAAGTTGGACAACCTGCCTTTCAAGTGCCATGCAGTTCCAAAAATATCACTTGCTATCAACAACTCACATTTGGCCAGCATTTAATCCTGCAGCTCTTTCCATCTGCGTCTATTCCTTCGAGGGTTGCAGTGCTGCAGATCAATAGCCAATCTCATGCAGTGGTCAAGGTGTGATGTGATGCTGGCGTGCATTCTGAAAAGATTGGTGTCTCAAATGGACGTGCATATTGACCGGGGACATTTAATATTTCATAAAGTCATTAATAGGCTAAATAATTCACGCTTGGGTATTAGTAACACTGCCTGCCTGCATGCATGCTCACTCTTGGAGACATTCAATCATCATGTCCCTCTGGTACAGTAGGAGGAGGACTATTAGAGCAAAGAAATCAAAGCAAATCATTTGCTCAATAATATCCTGAAGCCCATTCCTTCCTAAGGGGTAGGAAGTAGCCTAGGGTACAATTTGAACGAGGCGTTAAAAAAGAATATGTCCATTGTGGGCTGTGCAGATGATGGAGAAATACATTATTTTGGCTGCAGAATACCCCATAGAATTCCTGTCTATCCCTCTCTGCATAGGCCTGCCTCTCTCTGCTATTCATGCAGTGGATAGTTTATCAAACATAATCAATAATGCATGAGAAACACGACTTCTCAACTTCTTTCTCAACTCATAAATCCCATCATTAATGGAGTATATTTTATGTCTATGAACAGATACTGCCCACAGGAGGACGGTGAGCAGTTGCTGTTCAAGGCGTGTCGTGCGAGGGGGAGCAATCATGGCTGTGCTTGGACAATAATAATTAATATTTCTGCATGTAGTGGAGAGAGACAAAGCCAAAAATACAATATATTTCTGAAGGTGTTTATTATAGTGCCAACAACACAAGGCAAGGTCTATGCAATCCTCGACGAGCATAGCAATAGATCCCCAGCTCGTTCAGAGTTCTTCGATGTCTTCAATGTCCAAAGCCCCACCTCTCCATATTCCCTCCGGACCTGCTCTGGAGTGACAGAGACCACGGGGAGAAGAGCTTTTGGCTACCAAATTGAATCTGTGGATTCAATTTCTTCCCCTACCAAGTCTCTTGGAATGCAACGACATCCCTAACAGATCGGAGATTCCGACACCCAATGCAGCATCCACACCCTCACCTTAAGTCAGTGACTCACCTCATTCCAGAGCTGGAACCAAATACTCCCATCATGCTTCTCCTCGGGCGCGACATCATTACAGTCCACAAAGTGCGCAAGGAAGTGGATGGCCCTCATGATGCTCCCTACGCCCTCGACCTGGGATGGGTGATAGTTGGTAACGTCTGCTTAGGAGGTGTTCTCAAGTCAGCCGCAGTGAATGCATTCTATACAAGCACGACGGAACAAGAACGCCCCTCCATCTTCGAGCCCTGCCCAAACGTCTTCCATGTGAAGGAGAGATATGGCCATTTCCAGTGTCCCGATTATTCTAGAATGCTCTCTACAGAGGAACTTGCCTGCAAGGAAAACATTGAGCAGCTCGGCTCCACAGTGTTTCAGCAGACAAAGGATGATAACAAGGTGGCCCCATCTATTGATGACATCTCATTCTTGCAAACAATGGAACTTAAAGAAGGCTTAAAGAAGGATGAGGGCAACAGCTGGGTGGCGTCACCTTCCTGACAACAAGGCTACCACCGAATTCACTGACTGTAAAGGCTGGCATCACTGCCACACAGCAATCTCAGTTGATGAACTCTTACAGTCTAAGAGAACCATCATCCACGCAGTTCCAGAAGAGACATACGCTCAAGAGTACACATGTCTAAGGGAGGAGGAGAACCTTCCAAAGCATCGTCCTCTCAAAGCTTTAGACCCTTTTACTGACGCTGACGGCCTTCTGCGAGTCAGAGGTCACATCAGAGAAGCAGAACTCCAGCAAGGAGAGAAAACCCCTCTCATCCTTCTCGTCAGGCATTACTATGAGAAAACCCAACAACTCGGTGACAACTGTTGACCGAGGGTGCCGTACGCGCTGCAGGCTTCTGGATCATCAGTGGCAAAAAGCAACTTAGGAACCCACTTCGTCAGTGCTTGTAAGGAGTTCCTTTTGGGACCAGGGCTGCACGTGGAAGTTCAACCCTCCCCACGCCTCTCACATGGGCGGTGCATGGGAGAGGATGATTGGTGTAGTGAGAAAAATACTGGACTCTATGTTCCTCCAGCTTGGGACTTCAAAGCACTAGACCACACTAACGGCAGAGGTGGCTGCTATCATCAATGGCAGACCTCTCATTCCGGTGTCCACTGATCCAGACGATCCTCTCATACTTACACCGGCAACCCTCCTCACACACACACACACACACACACACACATACACACACACGTGCAGACACACACACACACACACACACACACACACACACACACACACACACACACACACCATGCCACTCTCCCCAAGATGGTGGTCATTGAAATCAATGGGATATTTATACCACATCTGGCTCCTCTGTTAATTAGTATTAACTGTTGGTGAGATCTAAATGTATCAAAATTAATTATCCCAACACACACAAACAAACAAACACACACACACACACACACACACACACACTGGGCCCCCCCCTACCCTATCACGCTTGTCTCATCCGAAACTCTGACATTTCTCGATTCAGTGTGCATGATGTTTGACTGGAGGGAGATGAGAGTGTGTGTGTGTGTGTGTGTGTGTGTGTGTGTGTGTGTGTGTGTGTGTGTGTGTGTGTGTGTGTGTGTGTGTGTGTGTGTGTGTGTGTGTGTGTGTGTGTGTGTGTGTGTGTGTGTGTGTGACTATAGCAACACTATAGTCACAGTCCACTCGCCCTCCACAGAGCTCTCCATAGACTGTAAGCCAAGCCTGCTCTGCACAAATGTCACCAGAATATTGACAATCTTAAGATGTACCTTTCTAAGAGAGATCCAGATCTCCAGAGGCAAGATAGCGATGAAGTCAGAAACCATACGTTTGAAAATACTTTTGTAGAAAATGGGGTATTACATAAAATGAGGCAGAATTATGACCTGGCATTTTGAAGGTCGTCCGGGGCTCAGTCATGCTATCTCTGCCTACTTTCTTTATCTCTTTTCTTGTATTTATTTATTTGTTTTTCGAATCAATTGCAACAGAAACTCACATGAAGTAAGAAACACAAAAATACAATGAAATCGCGATTTGCCACTAAAACAGGAGACCAGGTCCCCGTTGGTGAGGAAAAAATGAGAACATATTTTAATTTGTCTCGTATTTAATTCACACAGGAGTACCATGTGGTCATTTAATATGGACTATTTATTACCAGAAATATATCATATATCATGCTATAATATTCTTATATATTGTTATTATACCCACATGACCCGGTCCTAATTCCAATTCCGTAGCGTGTGCGTACGCGGCATCACGCAATTTTCCCATCGGCCATGAATCATGTGCCGTCTTCTCCGATGTTATTTGATATTTAACACCCGTCCAGCAACCGATCGACACCTATGGTTGATCTGTGGGATTCCTCTGCCTCTCCCCCATGTTGTCAAGACAAAAGTGACAGCAACACGTGTGGCATTTATATCGATGCTCTCGCTCTGAGGTGCTAAAATCCATCGGCCCGTATGTGAGGCAACGATGTTTACGGTGAGGGCTCGTGAATCTGTCGACGAGGCGTGTCCTCCAATGAAATCTTAATGAGAGGAGTTGATTTCTCCGTACAGCGACCCCGTGTGAGTGGTGGGGGGACGCCAACGGACTGGATATACACACCCTGACATGGGTGGTAAAAATAAAATGCAATCTGCAGTCGGGAGAGACAGAATAAGTGCCGTGCGTGACAGACCAAAGAGGCAGAAATATGACATTTCCGCACACGACCCTTTGACCCTGAACCTAGTGTAATCGAACTGTCCCGGATGACCCCGATTTGACCCTTGAGAAACAGAGGTCGATCTATTTGAGCTCGGGTGGGCTTGGAGCAGGTGCAACGTCGCCCCCCCCCCCCCCCCCCCAGTGCCTTGTTAGTTCAACACGCACAAACACACACACAGATATGCACATGCACACACACACACGGACATACACACACACACACACACACACACACACATACACACACACACTGACAAACACACACACACATATGCACGTGCACACACACACGGACGCACACGCAAGCACACACACACACACACACACACACACACACACACACACACACACACACACACACACACACACACACACACACAAGCACACACACACTCACACACATACACACACACACACACATGCACACACATAAAATTCTGGGGTGCCAAATGTGACAACTCCATAAAAGATTTGGATTTTGTTATCTACATTCCCCATGAATCATTTTATAATTGAAAAGTCTTGCCTGCAAATTATCTATACAAATGAATAAAATGTTCAAGGTCAAAGGTGGAGCACATTGTACTCGGCTCCTTAAAGCTACAATTTCGCTCCATGTAACGCTCGCTATCAAATTAATAACATCTTTGGCGATTGAGGGGTGGAACAAAACTCTGGTGGTCTGAATGAGCCGGGCGTGAATAGTCCAGAGCCGTCACACTGAACGACCTGCAACTGGTCGCTTATTGTTCGCCAGCAGCAGCAGCAGCAGCAGCAGCACCAGCAGCACCAGCACCAGCGGTGTCCCTCCAAACAAAAGCAGCCGCCTCCCTTATCAGCCGCGAGCAGAGCGCACAGCAGGCCGACTCCGATACAGGCAGGAGGCAGAGGGCTGAAACATCCGGAACAATATCGCAGCATAAATCACCCCGCCCCCCGCCCCGAGCCGCCCCCCCCCCCCGCCCCCAGCGGCTCCCTATGTCTGTCCCAGAAAATTATTTTAAGCCGGCCCTAGGAGTCCGCTCCCGGAGGCTCCCCGCTTCAGAGCGCCTAAAAACATCACCTTGGGCGATTTTGCAGTTCAGGTCTTCGAGTTTCAAGTTGTAACTGAGGTGGTTGTTGGTTCCACTTCCCCTCCCCTCCCCGGCGGGTGGGCAGTAGGGTGTCCTGTTCAGGTGATTTGCGTCTTGGGGTAATTTGAGTGGTGATGACAAGGTGCTGTCGGTCATGACATGTGAACTAATGGTTTGGATTGAACACTGTGGGAGTGCGCGTGTGTGTTTGGTGGCTGGCTGGCTTAATTGACCTCCCCTGGCCCAGTTAGAGTCTTAACCACGGGTTAAGTCAGCCACCCGCACACACACTCGGGGGGCGCGGGGTAGCATGCTAGCAGGTACCATCAGCTCTGTTCATTTCAGGAGGGTGATTTGGAAAGGGGGGGACGCTTGTGTATCCCCATGACAACTCAATGATGACGTGACCCCTTCATTCAGAACACAGGTCATGCTCATTGCACATGCATGAAATGCATACATGTGTAAAGGGGGGGGGGCGGGGGGGGGGGATGCCATTGAAAGCGTGACAGTGAGAGGGGTTTGATGCAAGGGACACACAAGGGTGGCTGTAAGTGGAGTCTAGTTTATTTATATTTGTGTAGCCCCTTCATCACAGTGAGTCTCAAAGGGCTTCACGCGGCCCGCATTGGACAAAGCTCCCTCGCCCTGTAAGCCCTGGAGAGAGAGAGAGGAGACAGACAGGAGCTCCGCTGAGGGAGCCGGTGCGGTGGTGAAGGAAGGGAGAATCCTCCGTAGATAGCATGCGTCCCGATTTCCAGGGACGACTAGGAGGCACACAAGGTCAAGGGTGAAGAGTCGTCAGATGTTAAAGGACAATACAGGTCTGTCTGTGTGATCAAAT
The DNA here is from genome assembly GCA_002895965.2 of Coryphaenoides rupestris. Lineage (NCBI taxonomy): Eukaryota > Metazoa > Chordata > Actinopteri > Gadiformes > Macrouridae > Coryphaenoides > Coryphaenoides rupestris. The sequence continues at coordinate 60,314 of PIJE02001192.1, read as the reverse complement.
GAACCATCTGTACGATCTTCTCTAACACGTCTGTTACCTGTATACCAATATCATTTGTCAAAATCGGAATATGCTGAACATCATTCAGCGTGATCACGGCTGACACAAATGTGAACAATAGCAACATTGGTATGTTGGTGTTTGTGATGAGACCTTTTGGGAAGTACTTGTTCTGGCAATTTGGTCCACAAACTGACAGATTCCAAAAGAGGAAATTACTATATTACCATATTGTTTATTGCCAGTACGCTTAAATGCCTGCCGGTGCAAGGAAGTACTTTTGACAAACAATATTGATGACGGATGTTTTAGTGAAGTGAAGAGAGGCAAGGCTTACAAGGCTTTGCTCTCCCAGACTGGTATTGTCCTTTAAGGTTAAATTAAAAGTAATCAAAGATTTAAAAGAAAAATCTAATATAATAGAAACTGATGATTGATGGATT
>PIJE02001192.1:54871-57371 GCA_002895965.2 Coryphaenoides rupestris | reverse complement strand
TGTTATAGATTCGAGGAGCTCCACTCTCCACTGTGGTGCAACACGGTGGACGGTGCGTCTCAGACCGTGTCCCCTTTATTTACCCACAGCAGCAGCAGCAGCAGCAGCAGCAGCAGCAGCAGCAAAGGTTCAGAAGGCTCCGGTTTCCTCTAAAAATAGAAACGTATAGATCCCCTAACCCTCAGCCAGGGGGGTCTTCCTTACACCTCCGACACCACCACTGAACTACATAAAGAGTGCGCAAGGGGCCAAGAGATGTGACATTGATGGGAGGAGAAAAAAAAAACAACCAAAAACTTTTCCCAAACAGCTTGTGGATGGATCATTGCGCAGCGCTGATTTCTCTTCACGTCGCTGTCCCAGAGAGTTTGAGTTAGAACAGACACACAGACAGGAGCTACATTTATTCTTACTGTGGATATTTGTTTATTCCCATCACCATCACCATCATCATCATCATAATCATCATCATCATCTCAAACAATAAGGTAAGGAAGGAATGATGTGATATTGGGGTGACTTATTGTGTGGAGCCTATATGGACAAGTCTAACAACATACTGTAGATCACACCTAGAGAGAGAGAGAGAGAGAGAGAGAGAGAGAGAGAGAGAAAGAGAGAGGGGGTGGCGGAGATATTGTGGGGAGTATTTACGCATGACAAGTTGTTCTTAGACGTTATCCTCCAACCACTTGGTCGCACACAGGTGAGTTGAATGCAGCAAGTTCTACAACATCTTCTTTCTGTTTTATATTTTATGTTTCTCATGATAGACTTGAGAGATAAAATAGAGCGCATGTATACAGACTGTACCTCAAAAGTTATTGCATTGGATCTCATTTATTTGCTGAAATGCTATTCTGGGAGTATACTGTATACTGTATACTGTATACTGTAGGCTATTTATCCGGACTTGACTACTACATTATTAAATAATATGCTTTTCCATCTGAGCTTTACAAGGAGCATGTTTTGACATAACAACTGGACATGTCACATGTTAGAGATAAGATAAGATGAGATAAGATAAGATAAGATAAAATAAGATAGAACTTTATTGATCCCGAAGGAGATTCTTGTGCCAGGTTGCACAGCAATCGAATAAAACAACAGAGAAATAAACAGTAGAATAATCCAAAATAAAATAACAGATTTACAAATGTACAGCAAGTCTAAGTCCTAGGAGAAGTATAAAATATAGGTAAGATAAGATATTCAGTCAGCAAAAACAACATATTTGACGTATTTATATATTTACATAAAAAAAAATGAGCAATGCACTATATAGCCTAATATAGCCTATATACAGTATATTTCCCAATGGTGTCCCCTGCAGGATCCAGGCTCTTAACATGAAAACACTTCAGTCCAGTATAGCCACCACCACACTAGACTCAGACTCAGACTCAGACTCCTTCTCCCTCTCCTGTTGCGCAGAGAATAACCAGCAAGCCAGCAGAGAGAGAGAGGCGGAGAGAGAGAGAGAGAGAGAGAGAGAGAGAGAGAGAGAGAGAGAGAGAGAGAGAGAGAGAGAGAGAGAGAGAGAGAGAGAGAGAGAGAGAGAGGATTTGTCTGGGGAGAGGGAGACGCCTTGGTTTCAGCGCATCAGTTAGTGTTAGTGTTAGTGTTGTCTTAGGCTGTGTCCTTGTGAGGAAACGTGTGACATGTGACTTGTCAAAGTATGACAAACTCACCCTCCGAGGCTCCCAGTGTCCCCTGCGATCTCCCAACTCTCGCCGAGACGGATCTGCGTTTACCCAGTGCAAACCGCGCCAGTTATATATTCCACAATTAAAGTTCGCAAAGCACATAAATTCTACATAAACTCATTCCCGATACCGTTGCGTGCTACTGCCAGGCTGCGACGTGCTGCCAAGTGATTCGTGTTTACCTCTCAAATGTAATCTCAGAAGGTTCATAATTTAGTCTCCAGGCATAATTTTCGGCGCCAGCGCGTGAGCGATGGACTTGCCCGGCGGTGACTGCCAGCCAGTGGATGTAAATCTGCCTCGCAATCGCACCGCTGGAAGACGCACAGGGACGTACGTCTTGCATATTTAGATGGCGGATAGAGGTGAGGGAACAGAGGCGAGAGAGAGAAGAGAGAGAGAGAGAGAGAGAGAGAGAGAGAAGGAGAGAAGAAGAGAGAAGAGAGAGAGAGAGAGAGAGAGAGAGAGAGAGAGAGAAGGAGAGAGAGCATTTGTCTGGGAGAGAGGAGACGCCTTGTTTCAGCGCATCAGTTAGTGTTAGTGTAGTGGTTGTCTAGGCTGTGTCCTTGTGACGGAACGTGTGACATGTGACTTGTCAAAGTATGACAAACTCACCCTCCGAGGCTCCCAGTGTCCCTGCGATCTCCAACTCTCGCCGAGACGGATCTGCGTTACCAATGCAAACCGCGCCAGTTATATATTCCACAATTAAAGTTCGCAAAGTACATAAATTCTACATAAACTCATTCCGATATTACTTGTCGTGCTAACTGCCAGGCTGCGACGTGCTG
>PIJE02001192.1:44998-48589 GCA_002895965.2 Coryphaenoides rupestris | reverse complement strand
TCTGGCGGATACATTTCAGCCCAGGCTAGGCCCAGCCAGCTACTACGCTCCAGCTACCAGCTCCAGCTAACAGCTAACAGCTAACAGCATACACGCTAAATCAATAGCTTTTTTTCGCGAGACACCTTATTAATCACGGTGGACGTTGCGTTGCGTCGGGAACTTGTTCTGACCCCAGTCGGCGGAAAAACAAAATGCTGTCCACACGAGTGTCACTCAACGGGATGATGGCGCTGCCAAGTGATTCGTGTTTACCTCTCAAATGTAATCTCAGAAGGTTCATAATTTAGTCTCCAGGCATAATTTTCGGCGCCAGCGCGTGAGCGATGGACTTGCCCGGCGGTGACTGCCAGCCAGTGGATGTAAATCTGCCTCGCAATCGCACCGCTGGAAGACGCACAGGGACGTACGTCTTGCATATTTAGCTGGCGGATAAATTCAGGCCCAGGCCCAGGCCAGCCCAGCTACTAGCTACCAGCTACGAGCTACCAGCTAACAGCTAACAGCTAACAGCTAACGCTCAATCAATAGCTTTTTTCCGCGAGACACTTCATTAATCACGGTGGACGTCGTGCGTTGCGTCGGAGAACTTGTTCTGACCCCAGTCGGCGGAAAAACAAAACGCTGTCCACACGAGTGTCACTCAACGGGATGATGGAGAGGGTCCGCCGTGCCCGATAAGAGCAGGGTTGTTGTTGTGTGTGTGTGTGTGTGTGTGTGTGTGTGTGTGTGTGTGTGTGTGTGTGCTGTGCAGTGTCAGTCAAAGCGGGTTTCTGTAACGGTAACCAGTTGATTCATCGCCGTTGAGAACATTCTTACCCTTTTCCACTCTGTTCCCACTCCATTGAACCTTTAAAGAGGTTGTCGTGGGACATATTGTTCTGTTCGCCCACGAGCACCTCTGGCCTTTTAGGGGGGGGGAGCTCTCCATGCCTGTCTGTCTATGGATGCCAGGGTGCTTATTTTTGGCCTCTTCAGCGGTGTGTTGGTGGTGCCTTCGGCCTGTTGGGGTGCCGACACAGGACCCGTCCGCCCCGCCTGGGTGTTGAGTGAGGCCGGCTCACGTCGCTCGCATCAGAAACCTGCCACTCTCCATCGCGTGGCTTTGCCGGTGGATCGCCGGGGAATGTTTGCCGAGGGTTGAGAGCTTGTCCGTTCCGCTCGCTACTCCACGGGGACACACACCGCCGCCGCTGTGATGATGGGAATTTATGCATTGTTTCCCAGCTCAATCTATTCGCCGGGTCGTCGTCAATTTGAACAAACAAACGACGTCCTCCTGTATTTATTCTTTAAGTTTGATTTATTCATTGTGCTGTGTCTTTTTTTGTTTTTCCATATAGCATAATATGACAAAACATACAAAGACAGCTACTAAAATGCAAAGTTAAAATGCAAAATTACATTACATTTGCCACACACAAAGACGGAAAAAGAAAAAGGTTAAAACTACCTGTAATACCTTCATAGACAGCTCTTAATACATTGCTCTACCTTGTCCCCCTTACCCATCCTATGAGGCATTCTGTGGTAGCGGAACCATTCCTGTTCCTCTGGTGGTTGGAGTTGTGCGAGCAGAGACTCTCAACACCTGACTGCATTAGTTAAGCCAGATGCTGGTAATCCGCTGTGCTGCTGCTCTGCTGCTGCTGTGCTGTCTTTCTGAGGTGGATGACTTTCCACACGGGGGTCTCTCTGTCCCTACTGGATAATAATGGCTGCCTTTTGATTTGTCATTTTCAAGGCTGCGATGCCAGTGACAAAGTGTCCCCTATTGTGTCTTTCTGTGCTTTCATTGTCTTTTTCCTTTTTCACATAATTCCCTGTGCTCACTCTTGTTCTTTAAAGCGCCGTCACACAGATGCACGTCAGATGCATTGCAATTTACATTTATTTGAAGAGTACAATTGTGGTCAAGACCTCAATATGGATCACACTTCAATGAATGTATCGTGATGTAACACAGACCTGCTTTTACCTGCAGGCTGCAATCAATTGACAAGCTCATCATAATCATATAATTACTGATACAGCTTTTCCTTATTAAAATAATGCTACCATTCACAGTTCTGTCAACTAGGTGTGGGATTATCCCTTTTGTGGATTTGGGATTACAGCAGGTTTGGGGTTTTTGTTTTGTTGCACAAAAAATAATCTGTGGTTAATCCCATCATAAAGAGACAGGGGATTTTAACATTTTTAGGGTTTTACTGCACATACGCATTTTGTGTGGCCGTTGTGACGAAGGGTTTAAAGTTCATACCGAGCCATATGTGTCCCCCCCACCCCAATCTCATGGGGAAATTCCGATACTTCAATACCCAGTCGACGGCGGGGGTTTGGGGGGCTAGATTGTTCCTTTTCAGTTTTGCCGCTCTTAATAGAAGATGACAAGCGTGGACTGGACTGACTGAAGCGACCGCCTCGTCAACTGATTGATCATCTGCACAGCCGGCGACACGCGAGACATCGGTGGCGAAGTAGTTGCGGCACGGGCCTTATCGTTCCTGAATTCAGTTCCTCCGCCCACAGCTCGCGTTTAAAACCAAGATGGCCGAACGCTGAATAAGACCCACTGTCTGGCTTCTGGATAAGCTGGATGCATCTGGAGCTATTTATGGACAGAGGATAGGCTAGATGAGGCTATATTTGACTAACAGGAGAATAACGACGTATGATATCCCCTGCCAGGTGTGCAGCAGTGCTAGAAGGTATCTTATCTTATCTTTTCAGTGTTTGGATTGGTGCCTGCCAACCATGGTGTGCGTTAATGTCATGGAAACTACTGGTATACAGTATGTGCGGTGTGTCGCTGGACGTGTACGGAGTCAGCATTGTGACGGACGGGGCAGAGCGAGGGTGGGACGTGGTGGTCCTTGCACAGAGACGAGCATCACAGCTGATGAATGCCTATAAGACAGAGTCTCCGGTCTGGCGCCTGCTCAGGATTAGCGCTTCCCTCGGACATGAACTAATTAAAGTTGGTGAAAATTATCGTAGGGATTAAGTCGAGGTAAGACTGAGAGGTGATAAGGCCCGGGACCGGGGGGGGGTATCCGGCAGGCGGCCTCCTGCATAGAGCTGAGCGTTGGCTGGAGGGGAGAGAGAGCAATTTGGCAATTGTGGCACGTGTGTGTGTGTGTGTGTGTGTGTGTGTGTGTGTTCGCAGTGAGCCAGTGGACAATTGCTTCTGGTTAAAGCAGGGAGAAGATTAGTGATTTGTGCCAGCAATGCTGTAGGCAAAGCCCTGGGCGTACTTTGAAGTCAGATCGCCACAACACAGACACACACACACACACACACACACACACACACACACACACACACACACACACACACACACACACGCACACACACACACACACACACACACACACACACACACACACACACACACATACATACACACACACACACACACACACACACACACACACACATACAAACAGCCAACACACACAAAACACTTTCACACTTGTGTACAACACACCAATCCCACAACACACACACACCACATCACACACACACACACACCACACACCACACACACACACTACGCACACCACATGCTACCTGCGTCCATCAGCTTAT
>PIJE02001192.1:9998-37498 GCA_002895965.2 Coryphaenoides rupestris | reverse complement strand
ATACTTTTTCTTAATAGATTTGTTAATTTGTTATATTTTATATGGAGTCCTTGTCAAGGGCACTGGAACCCATGGACAAAAGCCCAATACACCACCTAGTCAGTCATTATGAATGTACTTCCATCACTCCAGCAGTGGATTGGGTGAAAGGAACCCAGCATAGTGCAAAAGGTGCGACGTTAGTTCTCTAAAACCCATCATCCCCATCATCGGGGGAGTGGAGAGAGGGAGGGGTGCAGAAGCTCTGTGCAGTATTTTTAGCATCCGTCTAAGATGTTGCTGGTGGGTGGTGGTGGTGGTGGTGGTGGTGGCGTTGGTGCCACTGCCTGAGTGTCCTAAACCCATTCAAACACGTCAACAACAGATACGCCGTGTGTCCGTGCTGCTGTAGCATAGCATAGCATAGCATAGCATAGCATAGCGTCTTGTGCTGCTAATAGCCCGTGTGTGTGCAAGCCAGGGGGTGTGCATGTGTGTGCAAGGCAGGGGGTGTCCACGTGTGTGTGTGCAGGGCGGGGGGTGTGCATGTGTGTGTGCAGGGCGGGGGTGGGGGTGGGGGGTGTGTGCATGTGTGTGCAGGGCGGGGGTGTGCATGTGTGTGCATGTTGTGTGCAAGGCGGGGGGTGTGCATGTGTGTGTGCGTGCAGGGCGGGGGTGGGGTGTGTGTGCACGTGTGTGTGTGCCTTATAGCGTGCGTCAGATCACAGCGGGGGGCGTCACGCAGAGGGGGCTCGGCTCACGCTCCCCCAGCCTTTGTTCCTGGCGGCGGCGGAGATGTGGCAGCGGCAGCAGTGGTAGCAGTGGTAGCGCCAACGCCGTATGTGGGAAGACTTCTACCAATAATTGACACTCCTTTTAGCACACACACACACACACACATCTGGGGAACGTGCCTTTTAACTTTCATATATCATATAATTTGAAAGCGTATTGGGTTTTTTTTTTCTCTTTTGGTTCCGCGATTGAATTTGATTTCATCATCGTTCACCGTGTTCTTCTTCATTTTGAGTGCTGATTGTCATTGGATTTTCACCTGGATTTATTACCTTCATTTCACAAATGCTTCAAGAAGATTCAAGACGTTTAATTGTCACATACACTCTCTCTCTCTCTCTCTCTCTCTCTCTCTCTCTCTCTCTCTCTCTCTCTCTCTCTCTCTCTCTCTCTCTCTCTCTATCTCTGTCTCGTGTGTGTACTCTCATTCCTCTCTCGCCCCTGCTCTCTGCAGCGTGGCGTGGTGTGGTAGAGATGCTGTCTGAGCCAGTTGTAGTCTAGTGGGTGTGTGTGTGTGTGTGTGTGTGTGTTTGTGTGTGTGTGTGGTGTGTGTGTGTGTGTTTGTGTGTCGAGTGTGTGTAGTGTGTGTGCATGCTTGTTCAGGCAAGAAGTCTATGTGGATTATTTTATGTTTTTCCCCTGGTGTACTCTGGCTCTCTCTCTCTCTCTCTCTCTCTCTCTCTCTCTCTCTCTCTCTCTCTCTTTCTCTTTCTCTCTCTCTCTCTCTCTCTCTCTCTGTCTCTCTCCAGGCACTGCTGACACATGTTTGCACAAATAACTACACGTGACATACTGTATAACTGCCACTCAACGCTATGTGTTGTATGTTTGTTTGTATGTTTCTTTAACCTGCCAAGTATGAATGAAAAAACACATAAACATACAACATTCCTCGTAACAAACGCATGACTTGCATCATCACACACAAGATTCTATTCGAGAAGAATGCATATACTTGACATCCGTGTGCGACATTCAAATGAATAAATACATTTTAATGTGCATGTGAATACATTACATCCGCTATTCGGTAAATGGCTTCAAATAGCTACGATCAGTGATGCTCGACCACTGAGGTCTTCTACAACAGCGGCCGGCCATATCTCGCTCAGGGTTTCGGGGGTTTCGCCAGATACTTCATATTGGGATGAAAATCTGTCCACAGCCTCTCCCGGTGGAGAGCTACTCAGGGCTGCGGTGACACGCGCTCGTTAGCACCACAGCTCGCTGGCGTGCCGGTGGAGCTGAGATCAGCTGTTTGTCGGATAGCACTCTGGTGGCAGCCCGTGGAGGGTTGAGACCAAACACGTCCTCTTTGCTGGTGATGCATCGCTTACTGCTGCAACTCTCTCTGCACCAGAGAGACAGAGAGACAGAGAGAGAGAGAGAGAGAGAGAGAGAGGGTGAGAGGTGGCTGGTTTAGGCAGCCTTACCTGGTCCCAGTCTGGCTGATTAGACGATGGGGGCTGCTGGGTGAGGCTGCACACCTGTGGTGCATTGAGTGATCAGAGCTCACGGCGGATAAACCAGCCATCACCACACACACACACACTCAGAAGGAACTCTGACATGCCAGCGTTTGCCACCTGCGTTGGCTGTAACGTATTGGCAACGCTCCAGTAAGTAAGGGATAATCAATGTGAATATCTGGGGGCTCGCCTCCACAAAGTGCCTTAAAACCGCAATTTGCACATTTATGGTGAAAGATTTGCACTCAAAACAGAAAGGTTATGAAGCAAGAGCAAGAGGTAAGCAAACTTTATGGCTCCATCATCGTAACTTGCAAGTATTAAAATAAAAATGTCCTATTCTTCAAAATCAGTGTGTATTCTCCAAATACATTGAAATAAATATTAAAATCACAGCTGTTGGTGTGTGTTCCTTCCCAGTCGTTAGTTTATCAAGCAGATAACACACACCTGCAGTGCCGGCCGAAGAGAAAATAAACGTAATCCGGACCGATGTTACGCTACGCTAGGGATGCACCGGAATGCAAAGACGTTATTAGGAAAAGCACAGATAATACAATGTAAACAGATTTCTTTCTACCCGAAGATGCGCGTTATTATTCGGGGAAAAAAAGTAATCTCCATGTTTATTCAAATACATTCATATAATTGTAGATGGAAACAAGATAAAAGGTCGGAGGCACAGTAGGGGCGGCAGTAACTCAGGAGGTACGAGCGGTTGTCTGGCAACAGGAAGGTTGCTGGTTCGATCCCCGGGCTCCGCCTAGCTAAGTGCCGAGGTGTCCCTGAGCAAGACACCACCTAACCCTAACTGCTCCTGACATGTTGGTTGTTACCTTGCATGGTTGGCACCGCCGTCGGTGTATGAATGGGTGAATGTGAGGCAATAATGTAAAGCACTTTGGATAAAAACGCTTTATAAATACAATCCATTTACAGTTGGTTTGAGTCCAAGGGGTTTATTGACATGCATACGTTTCACATTGTCAGACTTCACAGTGTTCCTAGTGTGGTCAATGAGCCGCTATGGGCCTGGGGGGCGGGGCCAGCGGTTTTAGCTGCTAGCCTTTGTTGGCTTGGCTGCGTGCTAATAGCCGCTGGACCGAGCGCTAGCCTGGCCACACAAAGTTAAGACCGGAAGGACCTTTTTTCGAGGCAGCGTTTCACCCTCGAACGTTCCCCCCGCGCGACACTTCAGGGGAACGTTCCTGCTTGACGGAGGCGACGTCGTCCCCCTAATCAGGCTTCGTGACGTCGGGAAGATCCGTGCCTCCGCTACCTGTGAGTCACGCGTTCAGAGTCACAGGCCCCTCAGACGTACACTTGAGAGAAGGGCTCGGGAGTGAGAAGGGCTCGGTTACCTCGCTTTAGCGCCGCCCCCGCTAACAAGCATGCAGCTCGTTAAGACGCGTTATTTCGCCGCAGCGCGTCCCCGAAAGTTAGCGTCAGCGTTAGCTTCAGCGTTAGCTTCAGCGCTAGCGTCGCTGTTGCCTTTTGTGCTCCGTCAGGGACGCCGATTCGTCGGCACTCACGGCGTCGTTTATCTCTGCGTTCTGCTCGGATTTGGTGTACAACAAGAAAAACTTGAACGCACGACAGAATGACCTTCAGCAAAGTGTGTTTTGTCAAATTTAATTAGCATACTTCAAATGACATTATCCAGACATATGCTGCCGGGCTTGACTTCAATCTGCCTCAGTTGTTGCTCTAATGAGTCAATTCGTTCCAAAGTAAATATTAGTTAGCTGTATTTGTCGATATTAAATATAATAATACGTGCATGTGTGTGCAAGGCAGGGGGTGTCCACGTTTGTGTGTGCAGGGCGGGGGGTGTGCATGTGTGTGTGCACGCATAATACAGGTAAGTATTATAGTGATGATATGAATAAATATGACTATTTTCGTATATTCTGGCGGTACAGTTGGATGCTACTGGTTCATCAATATCCGATTCTAAGAGTCATCAGTTGTTTGGGTGCAGGCGCGGGGGTGGGGTGTGTGTGCACGTGTGTGTGTGCCTTATAGCGTGCGTCAGATCACAGCGGGGGGCGTCACGCACAGGGGGCTCGGCTCACGCTCCCCCAGCCTTTGTTCCTGGCGGCGGTGGAGATGTGGCGGCGGCAGCAGTAGTGGTAGCAGTGGTAGCGCCAACGCCGTATGTGGGAAGACTTCTACCAATAATTGATACTCCTTTTAGCACACACACACACATCTGGGGAACGTGCCTTTTAACATGTTTTCTTGTTCTAATACGCTTTCATATATCATATCATTTGAAAGCGTACTGGTTTTTTCTTTTCTCTTTCAGTTGCGCGATTGAATTTGATTTCATCATCGTTCACCGTGTTCTTCTTCATTTTGAGTGCTGATTGTCATTGGATTTTCACCTGGATTTATTACCTTCATTTCACAAATGCTTCAAGAAGATTCAAGACGTTTAATTGTCACATACACTCTCTCTCTCTCTCTCTCTCTCTCTCTCTCTCTCTGTCTCGTGTGTGTACTCTCATTCCTCTCTCGCCCCTGCTCTCTGCAGCGTGGCGTGGTGTGGTAGAGATGCTGTCTGAGCCAGTTGTAGTCTAGTGGGTGTGTGTGTGTGTGTGTGTGTGTGTGTTTGTGTGTCGAGTGTGTGTAGTGTGTGTGCATGCTTGTTCAGGCAAGAAGTCTATGTGGATTATTTTATGTTTTTCCCCTGTCTCTCTGGCTCTCTCTCTCTCTCTCTCTCTCTCTCTCTCTCTCTCTCTCTCTCTCTCTCTCCCTCTCTCTCTCTGTGTCTCTCTCTCTCTCTCTCTCTCTCTCTCTCTCTCTCTCTCTCTCTCTCTCTCTCTCTCTCTCTCTCTCTCTCCAGGCACTGCTGACACATGTTTGCACAAATAACTACACGTGACATACTGTATAACTGCCACTCAACACTATGTGTTGTATGTTTGTTTGTATGTTTCTTTAACCTGCCAAGTATGAATGAAAAAACACATAAACATACAACATTCCTCGTAACAAACGCATGACTTGCATCATCACACATAAGATTCTATTCGAGAAGAATGCATATACTTGACATCCGTGTGCGACATTCAAATGAATAAATACATTTTAATGTGCATGTGAATACATTACATCCGCTATTCGGTAAATGGCTTCAAATAGCTACGATCAGTGATGCTGGACCACTGAGGTCTTCTACAACAGCGGCCGGCCATATCTCGCTCAGGGTTTCGGGGGTTTCGCCAGATACTTCATATTGGGATGAAAATCTGTCCACAGCCTCTCCCGGTGGAGAGCTACTCATGGCTGCGGTGACACGCGCTCGTTAGCACCACAGCTCGCTGGCGTGCCGGCGGAGCTGAGATCAGCTGTTTGTCGGATAGCACTCTGGTGGCAGCCCGTGGAGGGTTGAGACCAAACACGTCCTCTTTGCTGGTGATGCATCGCTTACTGCTGCAACTCTCTCTGCACCAGAGAGACAGAGAGACAGAGAGAGAGAGAGAGAGAGAGAGAGAGAGAGAGAGAGAGAGAGAGAGAGAGAGAGAGAGAGAGGAGAGATGGTGAGAGGTGGCTGGTTTAGGCAGCCTTACCTGGTCCCAGTCTGGCTGATTAGACGATGGGGGCTGCTGGGTGAGGCTGCACACCTGTGGTGCATTGAGTGATCAGAGCTCACGGCGGATAAACCAGCCATCACCACACACACACACACACACACACACACACACTCAGAAGGAACTCTGACATGCCAGCGTTTGCCACCTGGGTTGGCTGTAACGTCTTGGCAACGCTCCAGTAAGTAAGGGATAATCAATGTGAATATCTGGTGGCTCGCCTCCACAAAGTGCCTTAAAACCGCAATTTGCACATTTATGGTGAAAGATTTGCACTCAAAACAGAAAGGTTATGAAGCAAGAGCTTACCGTTGCCATGACGAGTCCCTTTTACAACCAAGGCGGTTAGTCACGGTATAAATTACAACGGGGTGAGGTAAGCAAACTTTATGGCTCCATCATCGTAACTTGCAAGTATTAAAATAAAAATTTCCTATTCTTCAAAATGAGTGTGTATTCTCCAAATACATTGAAATAAAATGTTAAAATCACAGCTGTTGGTTGTGTGTTCCTTTCCCCAGTTCGTTAGTTTATCAAGCACACCTGCAGTTGCCGCCGAAGAGAAAAATTAAACGTAATCCGGACCATGTTACCGCTACGCTAGGGTCCTGCAGCCAGGAATCGCAAAAGCACGTTATTAGGAAAAGCACAGATAATACAATGTAACCAGGTACTTTGCTTTTTACCCTGAAGATGTGCGTTATTAAAAAAAAAGTTATCTCCATGTTTATTCAAATACATTCATATAATTGTAGATGGAAACAAGATAAAAGGTCGGAGGCACAGTAGGGGCGGCAGTAGCTCAGGAGGTACGAGCGGTTGTCTGGCAACAGGAAGGTTGCTGGTTCGATCCCCCGGGGCTCCTCCCCCTCCTAGCTAAGTGTCGAGGTGTCCCTGAGCAAGACACCACCTGACCCTAACTGCTCCTGACGTGTTGGTTGTTACCTTGCATGGTTGGCACCGCCGTCGGTGTATGAATGGGTGAATGTGAGGCAACAGTAAAGCGCTTTATAAATACAATCCATTTACAGTGGGTTTGAGTCCAAGGGGTTTATTGACATCCATACGTTTCACATTGTCAGACTTCCTAGTGTGGTCAATGAGCCGCTATAGGCCTGGGGGGGGCAGCGGTTTTAGCTGCTAGCCTTTGTTGGCTTGGCTGCGTGCTAATAGCCGCTGGACCGACGAGCGCTAGCCTGGCCACTAACATGACGGGGGAGATGGGGAAGGTGTTATAAAATGTGTGTGTGTGTGGGGGGTGGCTGCCGTGGGTTTAACCATCCGTTCACATAATGAAACGCCGCTGCGCCGCTGACAGCCCAGTCCATCACCTCTCCCTGTTAACCCTTTAGCAGCCCACCGCTTACAGTATCACAACACATCACTCATCCGTTCTATTAGCTGCGCCGCCGCCGCCGCCCGGCCGGCCAGCGGTGCTAGCGCTGATTTAGTAGTAGTAGTAGTAGTAGTAGTAGTAGTAGTAGTAATCCGTCCGCGGCTAGCGTGCCCAGCCGGCCGCGTAATGTGTCAAACAATGAAGCCGCCAGTCAAACTGTTTTGTGTGCACCTACGCCTTCAGTGACAGTTGGGAGTAGGATCGCGCGATGACCGATTGGTGGCTCGCGTATTTACTATCAACCTCGTTTGTTGGTGACATCATCGATTGTCCCAAGCGCCTGTCTTTGACGAAGAGGAACCGCAGCCACAATACAAGGTTATTGCATTTTTTTTAATACAACAATGCACAATACACGCCAATAGACATTGGAAAACAGCATTCTATTGATTTGCCTATTGCTTCTGATATGGAGGTCAATGGGAGTTGAACTCGTGGGTTACCAAGCCAATCATATTTCTAGAGAAGCTATTGCCTTTTATGGGATAATATTTCAGAACATGACAAACTGCACAATCAACCCATGTTGTTGAGATAGATATGCATCTGCAAACACGCTGGCTCTCGATTGAGAGCGATGGGGCTGCCTACGTCAAACCAATTCAACTAAAGACAATACAGGCTCAATTCAGAGAGAGAGAGATAGAGAGAGAGAGAGAGAGAGAGGAAGTTAACTTAACACCTAACTCTGGGTAGGACAGGACGATGCATAGCTGACTGTACCCCGGAAAATATTCACACGGAGGCACATTGTGCTGCAGTGCCGAGTGCTGAGTCATTTCAGGGGCGCCGTCCTGTCTCTTACCTGTCATCCTCCAGCGGTCTAATTGATGCCTGGCTCCACCCCCCCCTCCCCCCCCCCCCCTACCAACCCTACCACCCATCCACCCTCCCCAGCCTCTCCTCCTGTCTCCTCCCTCTCCTCTTCTCCTCTCTTGTCTCCTCCTCTCTCGTCTCCTCCTGGGAGACGTGGGTGGGAGGGGGGGGGGGGGGGTGATGCTCATCCAATCTTCAGGCGTCTCTGACTTGTCGTGCGATGGACTCAGCTTGAACCCCCCGAGCCATCAGCCAGGTGGTCACATGACCTCAGACGACATCTCTCGGCACCCAATCTGTGAGGACCAATTACTTTTTTTAATTTTTTCTTTCTTTCTTTCTCGCATCGGTGATGTAACAAGTATGTTCGTGACTGTAGTGTGGGTGGAGGCCGCAGGGGTGTGTGTGCTGCGTGTCCGTCACCGCACACAAACAAAGCGTGTGCACGTGTGTGTGTGTGTGTGTGTGTGTGTGTGTGTATGTTCACGTTCCTTCGAGGGGCGTGACATGAAGCTGGGGAAGACGCACAGCGGGGGGGGGGGGAGGGGAACGTCGGGAGCCAATGTAAGCGCCTTAGGAAGGCAGCAGAGATGTGGTCGTCTCTCGCCTCCTCCTCTCCTCCTCTCTCAGCTGAGCTCCCGAAATAACAGGCCCCCTCTGGGTACAGACTGGCAGCGCCGACAATCAACAGCCAGACCCAGAACAGGCCGGCCCAGATTAGATGTGATCGGGACAGCCCAGT
This sequence comes from Coryphaenoides rupestris, assembly GCA_002895965.2. Classification (NCBI taxonomy): domain Eukaryota; kingdom Metazoa; phylum Chordata; class Actinopteri; order Gadiformes; family Macrouridae; genus Coryphaenoides; species Coryphaenoides rupestris. The sequence continues at coordinate 28,705 of PIJE02001192.1, read as the reverse complement.
TAGGCTCAACGCCACCGCGGCTGCCCCCTCATAACCCTCATCGCCGTGTCAAATGTATTCCACCGGACTCCATCGGTGGGGGAAATGTCTCTCTCTCTAATGGTATTCTGTCCACACAGTGCACCTTGTATATATATATATATATATATATATATATATATATATATATACAGGGGACAGGTGTTTGACTCCCAGCTGAAAGGTTGTAGGATCGAACCCCGCTGTCCGAGTTCTACCTGTAGGCGTCCCTGAGCGAGACGCAGAACCCCTACCTGTTTCTTAAAGGGGACATATTTTGCCACCAGGTGTGTGAGCGTGATTAGCCATTGCGAGCCGTTTCACAATTGCCATGTGACTACCGTCGACTCTAGTGACATCACAAGTGGCCAAATGTCCACCTAGATGTATGCCGACTAGATCAGTTCACCTGTCGGCACAGTCCACTGGGTAGGCTGGCAGACTGATCTCGTAATCATACATCCAGGTGGACATTCCCACTTGTGATGTCACTAGACGGTAGCCACATGGCAATCACACTCACACCTGGCGGCATAATATGTCCCCTTTAATGACATGCGTCTAAACACAAATCTGCTCAAATGACTAAATAGTCTCAGTACCAGTACCAGAGCCCAGCCCATAATAGTATGAAGAGGTGTGGGTGCAGGTCACACACACATTGACTTCCTGTGTGGGACCACTGACCTTAATGAGCACACTCTCCTGCTAAGCTGGTGTCACTGGTGGCCGCTGAGGCTCCTGCTCTGGGGCCGGCAGGGGAGCTGGGATTTGGGACTCTGCTACGCTGTCACGCTGCTCTCTCTCGCTCTCTCTCTCCACTCTCTCTCTCCTCTCTCTCTTTCCTTTTTCTCTTTGATTATCTTCCTCTCTCTCTCAATTTTTTTCGGTCTCTCTCCCGCTGTTACTCCGTCTCTCTCCCGCTCTCTCCTTCTCTCATTCGCTTTCCTCTCTCTTGCTCTCTCTCTCTCATTCTCTCTCTCTCTCTCTCTCTCTCTCTCTCTCTCTCTCTCTCTCTCGCTCTTTCCCCCTGCTCTCACTTTCTCTCTCTCTTCTCCCCCCTCTCTCTCTCCCCTCTCTCTCTCTCTCTCTCTCTTTCATTCTTTCCTCCTCTCACTCACCCACTCCCCACTCACTCTCCTCACTCTCTCTCTCTCTCTCTCTCTCCCTCACACACGGGTAAGGCAGCCTGAAGTTTGTCGGAGGAGGAGGAGGAGGATGAGGAGGATGAGGGGACGGTGGAGGAGGAGGAGGAGGAGGAGGAGGAGGAGGAGGAGAGGAGGGGCGGAGAAGGAGGGGGCGGAGTGTCCTGACAGCCCGGCCGAGACGGTCGACACTGAGAGGTGTTTAAGTCTCTCCCAGCTGCCCCCTTTCTGCCCCATGTAGGTCATAATGTAGGCTAGTGTACCGGCGCTCGCAAAAACCCACGCCGGACACGGAAAATACCAAATCGCTCCTCTCTGGTTTCTGCTCTGTCACACACACACACACACACACACACACACACACACACACACACACACACACACACACACACCGCTGTACAAATAAATATACAAGGTGTTGTCGCGCGGGCACACAGTCTGCACACTGTGGATTTCGCGAGTGTGCATATCTGTTATATCTAGTGCCACACACATAGTACTGTCTGTCGGCGATTACTTTGCAGCTCTGTTGGCAAGCAGAAATGAATGTGTGTGTGTGTGTGTGTGTGTGTGTGTGTTTGTGTGTGTGTGTGTGTGTGTGTTGACTTCATTCTCACCTCTACCATTCCTCCTTTGTTCATGAAATATTCATAAGCAGGATCTAAATCGGACGTAGGTGACGGAATCATAAGCTATTTGAGGAACAAACTAAGCTCAACAAAGTGTACATTTTTCACGTCGGTATTGAGATTTTTTAGGTTTACGTCTCTCTCCCCCCACACCCCCCCCCCCCCCCCCCCTCCCTCCCACCACCCTTTCCTTGGGAGTAAAAAAGGATTTTAAAGAGAGATTGATTTATTTTTAGTCGAGACCCCGGGGAGTTAAGTTGTGTTTACTTTTAGACGAGCGAGACCGTTTCAGGCTTTACTGGGAATGTTTCTATCTCTGATGGGAACGTCATGCAATGTTAATGGGGGCCGCTCAAGTCAAGGTTGTCCACGCCGTTAAAAAAAAAAAAATCACGGAAGAGGGCGGCTGGATTTTAAGAGCTCTGTTTAACGCGGTGTCCTGGTCAACGCTCAGTATCGATCTGGAGCAGAAGCTTTACAGTCAGTTTCATAACTCCTCCCCCTTCTGGACGCTTCAAACTGTCCAGCTCCAGAGACTGAGGGAATTTTAAATAACTGACCCGAACATTTCAACGACACGCGGCCCCCGTGATCAAGTAACGCACCGTCGACGCCTGCCTGTCACTCATCCGTCATCCTTTCATCTTGCTTCTCTTTTTTTAATTTTTAATTGTTTGACCTTTGACTTGGCTGGCAGATTATTTACACGTCTGATCATCACAGGCGTGCCGACGGTCCACGGAACTGTGGTCAGGGTGTCCTTTCAGCGGGGGTCCACAGTTGACCGGAGATCCATTACACCAGTTTTATGGAAGGTTGGGTGGGAATGGGGGTGAGGGTGGGGGAGGGGAGGTGGGGGTGAGGTGGGGTGGGGGTGAGGTCCCGTGCGTGTGTAAGGTGGAAGGCATGCAGAATGGGGGAAGGGTGTGGCGGATGTTAAAGAGATGCCGAGGTCTCGCTCCGGGGTCGTGTTCCTCGTTGGGTCGCTGTGGTTTTGTTTGGCTGTGTTTCGTGTGTGTGTGTGTGTGGGGTGTGTGTCTGTGTGTGTGTGTGTGTGTGTGTGCGCGTGTGTGTGTGTGTGACATGTTGGAGCTGGCACGTGTTTAGTCGCCATGACGAGCGGGTACCGTTGTCTCCTGTCCAAGTGTGCTTGAACGATTTGAGTTAACGCAAGGGAACCTGAGCAGCCCAGTAGGGACCGGCCAGGGACATAGCTGTGATGGGTTTGAACGGGACTCACATTCATTCATGTCTGCTATATTTGGTTTTGTATTGCGCTTATGATGTTTTATTTATCTTGCTAGTGCTTTGATCAATTGACAAAATGAAATATACAGCATATTTATAAATGTTGTCTTTAATGTTGGATTATGATTAGCCAACTATGATTAACTATAAAACCAGCCTGCCAGGAATGCTCTTTATTCTGACACCTCAGATGTTTCTCTCTGTCCTTCTCACGACACCAAACTCCATCTCAGTCGAGCATCTCTCAGCGATCTCTCGACTCTCTCTCCCTCTCCTCCCCCCTAATGAGTCAGGCTAACCCTGAACAACAGCTCCTATGACACCCCCCCCCCCCCCCCCCCCACACACACACACACACACACACACACACACACACACACACACACTCAGTCCCCCACACTCAGAGGTCAGAACAACAACCACGACCACGGCTCTGTCGACTCTTTGAGATGTCCGTTGGTAACCGGTCTGTCGGTAGCAAACCCCCCCCACCACCACCCCGGTAGACACCGTGACCTTGCAAGGCGACCATCTCCTGCATTACCTTCCGAAATGCGGTCCTTGGGGTGGCGGTGGTGGCGGTGGGTGGGGGTGGTGGGTGGGGGGGGATGGCGGGTGGTTAATGGGGACGGGACACCGAGGGTTTATGGCCTCCTGTTATAATGGAGTGGCTTATTTTCGAGCCGGAGGTCATCTGAAGGACAACAGCTAATGCGGCGGAGTGCATCAAATGTGATTCTGGAGCGCGGGGGGCGGCGGCGGCGTCGCATGCGTGCGCCGGAGCCGCCCCGCGTGACCGTAATCCGCCATCCACCACCCCGTTCTGCGTGCGGAGGGCTGGCCGATCGCGGGTTGCCATGTTTTAACAAATGTATCCTCCCTTCCCCGCGACTCTTCGGATCGGCGTTACAGTCATTACATTAGTCGAGGTGGTGATCTCCAAACCCACATGACACGGAGTACTGTATATATATCCTGGATCGTAGGCTATCTCTCTCTCTCTCTCTCCTCTCTCTCTCTCTCTCTCTGTCTCCGGGGAAGGTTAGAATCCACCACCCAAAACAAATTAATGGATCCATGCCACATTATTGCCCATGGGCACCTGTGAAATTAAAGTGCATATAATTCGTTGCCAGATCGTTGCAGATTGCCAAAGTTAAAAGTTCTCTCCCGCAACCTTTTAGAACTTTCTTTAATTGTGCATTGTGGGGATGACCTCTGACGAAAAAGACCAAAACATTGTAGAGTTTCGCATAGCGTCGCCTTACCGAATGGTTCGCTGAATATAAAACTGCGACAAACGACATTTAAACAGTTGAACAGTTGAACAGCGCGAATGAAATTATGTCAGAGAAAGGACAGTATCTTTGTTTTAGTTCTTCCGTACATAGTGCATAGAAATAGAAAGTATTTTGCAGCATTTTCTAAAGCACTTTGCCACTCTGAACAACAACGTGAAGTCATGTAATATCTCTGTCTCCCGTGGTTGCCTTGTAGCACTTAAGGCTATAAGGCTTACTGTTGATATATCGTCACTGCAATTGAAGGGGACACCAGGTCCCCGCAAACACAATAAACACACACAGAAATGGATCCTGCAGGGGACACACTTGCTTCTGTGCCCCCCGGTAGCGTAGCGAGTAAGGCTAACTGTAACGTGGTAAGCCATAAGTGTCCCTGCAGTCTGCCGGTGGCCTTTACAAAGGCCACTAGCTATTAGAGATTGTGACCCATGGAACAGGAGTTCAGAACACATTAGTCCCAGCAAGATGGCGATCTGGGAACAATGTAATGTCATTGCAGTTTGCGTCGCTTCGTGCCGGGCTTCTGTCCGTCCTCTGTCTGGACCTCGGTTGTTTAAAATATCCTTTTTCATTCGATATTTACATTTACATTTCGGGCGTTTTGCACTTACAAAGAGATATACACCGATTTACAAGAGACCAATCTATGTTTGCTGAAGTTCCTCAAATTGATGAATACTTACATTATTTTGATCCAACTACAGACTTTTTTATCCAAAGTGTTACACCGTCCATTATGTAGCAGCAGCGGGTGTAGTGGGACATTGGGCGATTCGAACGCCAGACATTTTCTGTCAGGGAGAACCCATCCCAGCCACTAGGACCCCCGTCCCCCCCGCCCAGCCAGGGCCTCTCTCACTCAGACACCAATCTGTGCCCGCCTCCGCCCCCCGGCCAATTCACCGCCTAATCGGCAAATAGCGAGCGAGGCGGATAACTATGATGTCGCTCCTTAATTCCTAAGTGTACCAATTGCTCTCCATTAGACGGTTATTGACCAGCACTGAGCCTCCTCCACAGCCCTTCGGGGGATCGGAGCGCCTCTGAAATCCCCGCGGCGCACTGTTGTTCCTGTGGTCACGGTTATTATTGTCGGCCAACTTGTTAATCCACCACCGTGATCCAACCGTCCATCCGTCATCCTGACATTAGCCCTGTGGCCACAGTCTGGGCGGAAGGGGATATCAAACTGTGGAGTACGAATACTGATAGTTTAGATGTAAGGGGTACCTTGTTAACACTATAGGTAGGGACTGCGATGTGTACGAGTCAGAAATTCCTTCTCATTTCTGGCCCCTTTGGCCGGTGAGTGAACTGCTTAGAAAGTTCTGGCAGAACCGACCTTTCTTTGAACCGACCCGGTTCAAATAAAATGGAAATCATCCCAGAGGCTGTTCTACACTACAGAGGCTCTACACTACAGAGATAGTCGGCGAAGGTCTGATTTGTGTCGCATTAATGGCATCATGGTTGGTATTTAAATCCTACACACACATATACTGTAGTCCCTTTAAAAAAGACAGTTTAATGTCGGAAGCTTTTAGCTGTGGCTGCGTGCCGCACAGCTTAACCTACACAGATTAAAGCAATGCTTTCAACAACATGCTACCTCTTTACCTGTCTGTCAGTACAGGCAAGAACAGTCAACACACACACACACGACACACATCGCAATACACCAGCACCACCACCAGCAGCACCACCACCACCACCAGTACCACCAACACAATACACCACCACCACCACCACAATACACCAGCACCACCAGCAGCAGCACCACCACCACCACCACAACACCACCATCCCTACCACCACCAGCACAATACACCACCACCACCACAATACACCAGTACCACCACCCACTCCTACCACCACCCTACCACCAACACCACCACCACCACCACCACCACACACCACCACCACCACCACCACCACCACCACCACCACCACCACCACCACCACCACCACCACCACCACCACCACCACCACCACCACACCACCACCACCACCACCACCACCACACCACCACCACCACCACCACCCACCACCACACCACCACCACCACCACCACCACCACCACCACCACAATACCACCACCACCCACCACCACCACCACCCACCACCACCACCACACCACTCACCCACACCACACCACCACCACCACCACCACACCACACCACACCACCACCACCACCAGCACCACTACCACCAGCACCACCACCACCCACACCACCACACCACCACCACCACCACCACCACCACCACACCACCAGACCACCACCACCACCACCAGCACCCACCACCAGCACCCACCAGCCCACCACCGCAACCACAATACACACCACCCCTACCACCACCACCAGCACCACCAGCACCACCACACTATATATAGTAACATTGTGCTATTCCAACTGGTACTTGGTGGTGGTGTGCGAGGTGGGGGGGGGGGTCTTGCCAGTTGATGTGAAGTGTGGGCGGTGACACGATGTTGACTAAAGCAGCAGCATTAAGCGGCTCCTGTGTAATTGTAATCCGTCTGATCAGACTCTCTGTCAGCAGCTCAGCTCGTAAACCTAGCCTTGAGCTGAGCTCAGCTGGCTCCCAGAATCAACTAATAACCACACACACACACACACACACACACACACACACACACACACACACACACACTGTTGTTTGTCTTTCATACCCGTGCCATTGGAACTGTTTGTTTACTATGGTGGCCACTGGCCAGTGTGTGCAAAAACAAAGTGTTTGTCATCGGATAAAGTTTCAACCTCTTGCACAAGTTAGCTTTTCATTGGGAGAATAACTCCGCAAACAAAACTGGAAACAAGTCGTAACTCCGCCCACTTGCAGTTTGTGGTTTCTGGGTCAGGCTCTGTGCCCCCGCAGGTTCTGCTACAACATAGTGGGACTGCTGGTTCCCAGAATGGTTGAGACACAACATTTCAACGTGAAAGTTAACGACAATTACAATACACCTGATCCACTCCGTTACACTCGCGGCAAACGTGAGCCTGTCCATTTGTCCAGCCGGAGAGACAGAGAGAGAGAGAGAGAGAGAGAGACGAAAGAGAGATGAGAGAGAGAGAGAGAGAGAGAGAGAGAGAGAGAGAGAGAGAGAGAGAGAGAGAGAGAGAGAGAGAGAGAGAGAGAGAGAGAGAGAGAGAGAGAGCAGAGACTATTGCTCGGTTACCCTCTATGACTAAAGTGCAGTTCATGTAAAAGCCACGAGGGCCCGGATTTAAAAAAGTCGAGCGGTTGCAGTCGCCTGTTGGTGGAATGGACGCCGGGCGGGCGTTCTGAAATCCTTAAAGTGCATCGCCTGTGAAAGCAGGAAGACGCCCGGTCCGCTCGCCAGCGCTCTCAGATGTCACTTGTTATCACGGGAGAGGGTCTTCAGGTTAGGAGGGGGGAAATAAAACCTTGCTTTCTTACAGCCAGACATCTTTTCTGATCTCTTTCTCCATCCTCCTATCCTCTCTCTCTCCGTCTTCCTTCTCTCTCCCTCCCCCTCCCCCTCCTCCTCCTTTCTCCCTCCTCTCTTCCTCCTCCCCTCTCTCGCACTCGCTCCCCTATCTCTCCCTCTCGCTCTCTATCTCTCTATCTCCTATCTCCCTCTCTATCTCCCAGTCACCTCTCTTTTTCTCTCCGTCTCTCTCTCCCTTCTGCTCTCTCTCTCTCCCTCCCTCTCTTCCTCCTCCCCTCTCTCCCTCTCTCCCCCCCTCTCTTCGTCCTCCCCTCTCTCGCGCCCGCTCCCTCTCTCCCCCTCTCGCTCTCCTCTCTCTATCTCTCATTCACCTCTCTCTTTTTCTTTCAGTCTCTATCTCCCATCTCCTCTCTCTCTCCCTCTTCCTTGTCTCTCTCTCGCCCTCCTCTCTCCCTCCTCTCTCTCTCTCTCTCTCTCTCCTCTCTCTCTCTCTCTCTCTCTCTCGCTCTCTCTCTCTCTCTCTCTCTCTCTCTCTCTCTCCCCCTCTCTCTCTCTCTCTCCTCTCTCTCCTCCTCTCTCTCCCCTCCTCCTCCTCTCTTCCTCCTCCCTCTCTCCTCTCTCCCTCTCTCTCTCTCTCTCTCCCTCTCTCTTCCTCACCTCTCGCTCTCTCCCTCCCCTCCTCTCCTTCTCTCCCCCCTCCTCCTCCTCTCTCCCGCCTCTCTTCCTCTCTCCCCTCTCTCTCCCTCCTCCCCTCTCTTGCTCCCTTTTTCAGTCTTTCTCTCTCTCTTCTCCTCTCTCTCTCTCCCTCCCTCCCCCTCCTGCTCTCTCTCCCTCACTTCCGCCTCCCCTCTCTCCCTCTCTCTCTCTCTCTCTCTCATTCACCTCTCTCTCTGCCTCTCTCTCTCTGGCGCTCGCCGGTAGGAGTGACTGCTAGCTCAGCTCCCGATGCTTTTCTTAGGCGTTCATAAAAGATATACAGCTACATGTCTGGATGGCCTGGCTGCATTATTAATGCCCTGGAATAGAACTAAACCCTCACACCCCTTTCCTCTCGTTCTCACTCTCCAACTCGCTGACTCGCTGTCTATCTCTCTCGATGCATATAATATATATTGTATAATGTATATATATATATATATATATATATTCTTATCACTCCCGCATATGTATGCTCTGACACGCACATACTGTATAGGCCTACACATACAACCATGCAAACACATGCACACACACACAGGCACACACTTCACATGTCTCCTGATTGGTTTCCATTATAAATATATGTTATATATTGTATGACATAGGGTATATTAGATTTTTAATATTTTATATACAGTATGTGTCATCGTTGGAGATCTCAAGGTGCTTTAAAAAGACAATAGCCTACTATTGGTCTGAATGAAAAGGGAAAATGTCTCAGTATACAGTTTGTTGAGGCCTGTTTTAAAGGAGGCCATAACTCCTTATATCATGTAGTTAACTGGTTTCCAGTTAGGCCAGTGAGTGATATTAATAACATTTGCTCTCTCCTCCACCTTCACCATCATCCTCTCCGCATAGGACTAACTCCACCCGTGGCCTCCAATTACACACACACACACACACACACACACACACACACACACACACACACACACACACAACACACACACAGAATATGTGTGACAGAATGAGGCTGTGGTGAAGAATACTGAGAATATGAAGGACTTTAAAGGAGGCCGTGTTTTTTGTCTCCCCAAATCGCTGATTAATGTCCATAATCAAAGCGTGCTGCTGGCGTCCTATCGATGGCCTTCTCTTCGGGAAACGCTGATTCGATTTCCCCCGGTGACCTATTGACCCCTTGAATCACCCTGTCCTTCACGTTTGCATAGCGTGACATGATCAACGCAACGCAAGTCCTCCCGACCTTACTCATGTTTAAAATCGGGTTAATGATGTTAAGTTAATTTAATGTAATGAAGTATTCATCAAGAGAAGCCACAGGAGGAGGCGGGTACAAGTTGTGGGGCCTGATCCCTGATTGCCACGGCCCCACCACGGCTGCAGAGGCATCAGCCTCGGTATAGTTATCAAGGAAACTCTGCCCCGACCTCTCGTTTTCCTCTGCCCAGCCGTTGTGACCAATAGCAACAAAAAAAAAATAATTAATGGACGCAAATTAAGACTAATTAATGAATAAGACTAATTAATTACCAAATTATATGACCAATTAAGGGACCAATTAAGGGCACAATTAAGGGTAAATTAAGGGGGAAATTAAGGGCCAAATAAGGACCATATCCAGGGCCAATTAAGAACTACTCAAGCCCTAGTTCAGGGGAGAACAAGGCCATGGCAGACCGAGCGTGGCCAAGAGGACAGGAAGTCCAGGACGGTCTCCACTGGCCAATCTCAGGGTCAGCCGCTCTAGCGCCACCCTGTTTGAAAATGGTTTGGACTTTGTTGTGGATTATTGGAGTGGGAAAGCATGGCTTGTTATGGACAACAAGAAGATGTTATGTTAGATAAAATACCGAGTTTGTTATGGACGCAACCCTGCCGTTCCGTCAGCTTGATTCCAACCTGATCCACCCACTACAACTGTTTCTCGCGAGGCCGGGCTGCCCACAGTTTAGCATGCACTTTTCCACCACCCAATACATTAATATGCGGGGCAAGTAGAACGCGCACACACAATGACGGTGGTTCTCAACACTACTAACAGTTGTGCACACGGAAAACCATCCCGACACTTCATGATTGCAATGAATTCACGCACGACTTGATATCAATGGTCATGTGCCACCGCATCCATAGACAACCATGAATAGGGACGACAAAGCGGCGGGATCAGCTAATCGAGCAAACGCGGGAAACGGCGGCGTGGTTATTCACGGACAGACACGCCCACCCCGGAGAGACTCTTCTGAACGACCAGAGAGACACATGTGGGAGCAAAACAACAGTGTCCTTATGGCTCCACTGGAGCTCCACTCCAGTGGTCAGCGGCCTCTGGCCACCCTGTTTGAAAATGGTTTGGACTTTGTTGTGGATTTATTGGGAGTGGGAAAGCATGGCCTTGTTTATGGACAAAAAGAAGATGTTATGTTAGATAAAATACCCGAGTTTGTTATGCCGCAACCCTGGTTTCCGTCTGCTTGATTCCAACTGATCCACCCACTACACTGTCTCGCGAGGCCGGGCTGCCACAGTTAACATCACTGTCACCCACCCAAATACATTATATGCGGGGCAAGTAGACGCGCACACACAATCGACGGTGTCTCAACAACACTACAGTTGTGCACACGGAAACACATCCCGACACTTTCATGATTGCATGAATTCACGCACGACTTGATATCAATGGTCATGTGCCACCGCATCCATAGACAACCATGAATAGGGACGGCAAAGCGGCGGGATCAGCTAATCGAGAAAACGCGGCAAACGGCGGCGTGGTATTCACAGACAGGACACGTCGCCACACCCGGGAGAGACTCCTCTCCTGAACCCACCAGAATTTGGGAGCAACACGTGTCCTTCATGCTCACTGGAGCATAGACCACCTCCATGTCTGATTCCCCCCCAACCCCCCATGGTAGAATGCATTGACCCGCCGTCCCCCCCCAAGACACTCGCCTGGGAGCAAACAAAAGAAAAAGAGAGAGAGAGCGATGGAGAGATTTACTTCATTGTGTTCAACTGGACTCAATCTCAAAATGGCATTTCGATGTACGCATTTCTAACCATGATTCAGTTCATATCTTTGGGTCATCAATACATAAATGTCAACGTGTTCATCCAATGAGGGTATTATGAAATGAACCGTAGTAATCTTGTGTGTCGGCATATACAGTATAAGGTCATCCGTTGCTTCGGCGTGGTATTTAAGGTGTCCAATTCCCGGGGAGACGTCTATTCATTTGCTCCAACGGAAGATATTACGTCTAAAGTCGAACATGTTCGCCTCCGCCAGAAGGAAGGAGTGTGTGTATGTGCATGGGAGTTGACGTGGAGGTACTGGGAGCCGGCCGGTGGTGGCAACGGTGCGGCGTCCGGATAAGTAATAGATTGCTCCTTCGCCGTCGGAAGAGAGATTTGCCGCACCTGGCTGTATGATGATGTTACCTGTTGTCGCTCCTCCCTGACCGTCAGACACGCGACTCCGATGTGGTCGGCGGTCGCTAACGCTACCGCTACCGCTACCACTGTTACGTCCATCGCTGACGACCTCAAAAGGAACGGTGTGTCGTTTGAACCGACCTCCCACCGTGTCGCTTAAAGCTGTGCTCGTCCTTTTGAAATTTGCTCGCGAAAAGGTCAGTGGAATCAGTCAATGTTCCTCAAAGCGCACAACGTTTTTTTTTTTATTATAGGCCGTCGTTCCTGATGGCGACACGCAGCAGCAGCAGCTAGCACGGCGCCAACGAGCTAAGTGCTACGCGCGACAGCGGCCCGCCTCCAGCTGTGACTGACTGACTGGCTGTAACGTCAGGGGTCCTTTTCCCGCATGTTCCCGCGCTCACGTTTTCATGTTTGCACGACAACAAACACCAGGAGGCGCCAGTAGGCTTGCAGACAGACAGACAGACAGGCAGACAGACAGACAGGCAGAACAGACAGACAGACAGGCATGCACTTACTGAGAGGCAACTCACCTCACGTCGACGTCTGCGCGTGACGTCTCCGGTGGACGGCTCTGGAATTGCGTTGCGTTAAGTGTTTTACTGCCGCGTTCCCTCTGATGTACACAGCCGGACTGCGTCATCTCCAGTCAAAGCAGAGCTAGCTCCGGTAGTGCAGAGTGTGTGTGTGTGTGTGTGTGTGTGTGTGTGTATGTATGTGTGTGTGTATGTGTGTGTGTGTGGTGTGCGTCATCCGGGGCGCGTGACGTGAAACCTTTCATTGGCTGGACACTCTGTGTAGGCCTCCAACTAGAGGCTGGATGACTGACTATTGTTGCCTCCACTGTGGCCTCATCCTCCTTTCAGTGTGATACAACAGCCATTTTGTATTCGTAAAGTATGTGTGTCAATGGTGACGTGTTCACATTATGTGTGTCTTTAAATCTCACTGTGAGCGTGAGATCCTCTGTGTGTGTCCTGATGTGTGTGTGTGTGTGTGTGTGTGTGTGTGTGTGTGTGTGTGTGTGTGTGTGTGTGCGTCAGTAGGCCAGCAGCTGTCTGTGAGCGGTGGACAGTGTCTAAGTGAGACTGGCCAACGACAGCTGCTGGCAACTGTAACGTGATGACTGGTGTCTGGACCGCATCGTCCGCATCCTAAAGTCACTGTCAAGCTTTCTTTAAGCCAGAAAGATCGCTGGGCTATAACAAGTAAACGCAATACAGTAAGTAAAGAATCAATTGACTAATCTGCATTAAAAAAAAAAACATACCAGGCCTACCCACACGTTCTCCCCTGAACATACTACAAATATGTACGCACAATGTTAGGCATTATGTGTTTTTTATGAAATATATCTTACCTATATTGTTATGCTATTAGGCTTATACACTGTCGATGTATTATTCTATTGTTTGTATTCTTATGTTGGTTTTTTTTAGCAACCTCAGGCACAATAATTTCCTTCTGGATGAATAAAGTTGTATCTTATCTTATCTTATCTTATCTTATCTTATCTTATCTTCTAGCATTTAAAATGCATGGGACTTAATTATCCTATCAAAACATTACCAAACACTGTATATGCTATACAGTCTGGCAATATCGCAATGCGAAAAAGAAAAAGAAAAAGGAAAAAAGAAAGTTAGCCCTTAATCCAAACTCAAAGGGAAGGACGGTCACAGAACCACATTTGTTCTCGTCTGGCTCGTCTGAACGCCAACAAGACAACAACGCATCACAACGCATTGTCCTGTTCTATTCCCCCCCCCCCCCCCCCCGCCGCCGCCACCACCAGCCAATCACAACTCAGCTCCGTTGTTCACCTCCTGGAGTGCAACACCTCACTGCACTCACCATCCAAGCGACACGCTAAGCTACGGGACGTGCTAGCCTACATGTGAACTTTCTCTCCAGTCATCCAACATCTAATCCTATATGCTTGATGAATCAGATAATGTTGGCGTCCCAAATCCCCCCCCCCTCAACCCTCCGCCCCCCTGCTGTACGAATGCCTTAGTTTGAGTCCCGTTATGTAATCCTGTATCCCGGCCCCAGCCAGTCGCTGGGTCAGTTGCGATGTTGACGGTGTGCTTCGTTGAATCTTTCCGTACGGCAGGGCAGTGGATTAAGCCACTGATGCTGTTCATTTATTTTTTGGGGGGGGGGGGGGGATTGTTTTGTGAAAAGACAGACGATACAGACAGACGTCAGACGTTATGAGATCAATATCCACCTTCCCGTCGTTTTCACCTCTCTTAGCCGCTCTGCCAGGGAGACTCACAAGCTTGGATCAAGACGAAACTATGGTTGAGATGTCGTTACAGTAGTCTGTGCTCTGTGTATAAATAGTCCGAAAAAAACTGAGGCAATGCAACTGCCGGGACTTGACGAGTCTGCATTGACTTTATATAGATACGGATGGGCGTGAGAGCGGGGCTGGTGTTCACACTGAGCCAACCCATGTGCTGAGAGATCAGCCCAAACACTGAGGTCGGTGACAGGAGGACAGGAACAGACCAGGACGGACGGACGGACGGACGGACGGATGGACGGACGGACGCTGGGTCTACGTGTTAAGTGGATGCCTGGATGGAGGCCTCACGTTTCAATTGCGAGGGGGGTGGGTGGTGGGTGGTAGTTTCCTGTGTTGTTACGGAGATAGTCCACCAATAAACTCAACTAAACTAAATTGCTAGTGGATGAAGCTTTCATAAGTTATATTACATTTCTACAGTGGCCAGTCGAGACAGTGTTGATTTGAAGCCTTTACAGACACAGTTTTATTTGACAGTTGTTGGCGTATTAATCACACGCTTAAGGGACGCCTGCCTCCTGCCACGTGATTGGTCAAAAACAAATATGATAAAATGAACATGAAACAAATGAACGTGGAACGCCACGTTCTCTCAGATCAGACTTTCGATATTAATCTAAAGACTGATGGTTTGATGCTATGGGCTTATAGTGGTGCGAGGCCTCACCACACATATTTACATGTAAATAGTTTTACAGACTCTGCAAACCGGCGTTCACTTTGCCACGGTCTGCTCGAGTTCAAACATAGTCAGCGCTAACCTCCGTTCCACGCTGGTGGGGTGACTTTTTTGTTTATCATCGACAATTCGTATGTTCTTTAGTCGTCACCCGTTACGGTGAAACCACCAAGAGACTCAATGAACGGTCTAAAAAACAGGATACAAGATAATGGTGATATTTTTCATCCGCGCCATGGACCACACAGCGTGTCCCTGACCCCTCCCCCCCCCCCACCCCCACCCCCCCCCCCCCCCCACCGCCACCCCACACCCACTAAATGCAATGCAATGCAATATCTTGTAAGGAAGTTTTAATTGTGGTTGAACGATGTCCTCTGCCGAGCGCAAGACAGCAGCCTACGGTGGGGAGCGATATTTAAGGCTCCTGTGTTGTGTGAAGCGAGCGCACAGGGTGGTGGTGGTGGTGCTGCTGGTGGTGGTGGTGCTGGTGGCGGCGGCGGCGGTGGTGTTTGTGGAGGAGGCTGTCGTGACTGGCTGATAATTGAATGCCAAGTGTATTCATGTTATTTCGCTTTATCTCGATGTCTTGTTTGTGCGACGACGCGAACGCAAGCGGGACTGTCGGCGGCTGTAAGTCAGGCCGATGGATACCGGAGGCGAACGCATTACACAAATACGTTCGCCGCCTTTTTTCCCTTTCAAATCGGCTCACTTTGAATCCGATACGGTTTTTCCATGCGGAGAACACACAGCGTATGCGGGGTGGGATGCATTATGGGCCTCGTGCAACGCAACGCGAGGCGAGGGTCTCTACTCTCTACTACGCAGTCTCATACTGATCCTGTCACGCTAGGTGTCCCCCGACAAAACCGTCGCTTCGGCATTATAGCCGCGTAGGCCACTTACAGTCGTGTTTACCCCGCCGGCAGTCAGCTGCTCATTACAGGGTTAGATTGTGGTGCCGGGGCTGACACTCTCCTGCTCACGCTCCCCAGAAAGCCAACCCATTCAACCTTATGCGCAGCCGGAGGCTCTCCATGAACACGTGAAAATGTTGAATCGTTCCTAATATCGGAACTAGAACGCCCTCCATGATGGGCACCATGGTACTGTACTTTTTTACTGTACTTACGTACTATTACTCATTGTTTAGAGTTGTTTAGAATTTGTTTAGAAGAATACTGCAGGAGTGAATGGGAAGTAAGCATTCCATTGTACTTGGTACATATGGTAATAAATACATTACCCTGTGCAATGTAATTACCAGACTTTTTCTCGATAAGTACTTTTTTATTGTGGTTCACTTTAGAAGTACTTTAAAAAATCTCAAATGACGGTAAAATGAGGTTAAATCTGTAAACTATACAGTAGCTACAACTCAAGCCACTAGAGGTTGCTCATGGGAAAACAGACAGTTCAGTTTAAGTGTTTGATTTACTGTCTTGATAGTGTGCACACTAGTATTTGACTGTACTCCTCCTATACATGCCCACCTTGTATTGGATTGCTTCTGGAACATCGTGGTAGCAGCAAAGCCTGCAATTTGCCTTTCAAATGGCGTCTCTCCACTTGGATGTCTGTGGTATTGACAACGGTAGAGAGAGTCCCATTAATCACTTAGTCTTAAAGCTACGCAGGCTACATAGATCTGTGACCTGCAGGCCTCGCCAGAGAGACAGAGGTCACTCGCGTCATTGACCCTGGTGATGATGGCTGGTTTATGCTGAGCGGTTGAAGATAGATGCAGTATATACAGTATATGTATGTATGTAATATATATATATATATATATAGAGAGAGAGAGGAATACAATCATCTAATGTGAGCAAATGTAGAATCAATCGGGGACATACTTGGGTCAGAAATGTAATCACGAAATGCACCATGCCGAGCGGCGCGCCGGAAATCCCACCGATGATGTGTTTTTTATGTATATGTTGAAAGCAGGTCGTTGGAAATGTGACCGCAGAGTCCTTTTCCTGGATTGTGGGTTGATTGTGGGTTGGCTGAAGTTACAGTCGGCTCCATCGCTCTCTTATTGTGTCACAAGGTGGTCCAACGAAGCACGTTACGTCAACGCGTTCAGAGGAGATATTTTTATCTATCTCTTGATGTTTGTGTTTGCATCCACATTGGTGGCACAGCCTAACTTTCACCGTGTGTGTGTGTGTGTGTGTGTGTGTGTGTGTGTGTGTGTTTATTCTGTGTGTGTGTGTGTGTGTGTGTGTGTGTGTGTGTGTGTGTGTGTGTGTGTGTGTGTGTGTGTGTTTATTCCGCGCGTGCGCGCGTGTGTGTGTGTGTGTGTGTGTGTGTGTGCGTTATGCAGGGTCGCTGACATCACAGTGGGCGAGGTACTTTAAATTTGAAGGAGGGGACGACGAGCGGCTTTTAACGTTTTTAATGTTGACTCCTCGTCTCTTCTCCGCCCACTCCGCCAAAACAAAAGTCTCTTTTAACCACAAGTGTTGTTTTGCCCGCTTCACTATTTTTTGTTGATGCAAAGGATTTGCAGTGACAAAAAAAAAACCCATCGATTTATGATGATATTTGTCGATTTGCTGCTTTTTGATTCATGGTTGTGGAGCGTTGTTTGTTTTTGTTGTTTTCGAGAACTATTTTAATCCGGCTACTGCAACATGTACTCAATCAGACAATAAAGTTAAACTATTGGTAGGAGAAAACTATGGTGTAAGAGTAAAATATGAGATATTTGGCCTCAAATTCGGTTTTTTTAATCAAACATATGATGGAAACTAGCATTAACTAGTGGATCTCTTTTGTATCTTCTGATAAGAACATCGTTATCTGCTGTTTGTGTCAATAACATATCTATTATTATTTTCCAGTTCCAACTATGTACAATGTACTTAAAAAATGTCTTCACTCACTACTGTAACGGACTAAAAGCAGTTGTTTGCGGTGTTATTAGAACACTAATTGAGGCTTGATCTATTCTCGGCGTCTCTGGAGACATCCCGGCTGCTTCTAATGAGAAAGCAGCCGGTTAGCGGATCAATATTCAATACCAGTGCTGGAGGCCAATGCGTCACAGGATTGAGATTTAATGTCAGGGTTTTAAAACTCCAGCATTCTCTTCAGGCTATCGTTTGTGAACCAACAATGTCGGCGGGTGGGAGGCAATCCTCAATTCTATTATTTTTTAAAATGGGCTTCAATATAAATTTTTACTAATAGTTTTAAAAAAACCCTCCTTTAAAATTCTTCGATGAATAATGTCGCAATCAAACCAATGATGCGTCCCCTCGACAACATTCCACTTGATGCGTGGACTCAACTCAACTTCGCCCAAAAGTAGAAGACATTACATCATTCCTTATTTCTTTAAATCTATTGTGTATAAAATACTTTTTTGATGTCACTGAAAGTGGTTGCTGTTAATGCATTTGGAGTACGTAAGCTGAAGTATATTTGGCCCTGGTGTCTGTGCATAAAACCACAGGGGCCCATTAATGGAACTCACCTCGGTGATTTTGGCCACGTACACATGACTTATTGCTGGTTTTTCCTTTGTCTAATGTGTGTGTGCAAGCATGCATGCACACACGCACACACACACACACACACACGCACGCACGCACGCACACATACACACAAACACACACACACACACACAGACTATTACTGCAGATACCAAACTCATCAGGTGGATGAAATTGAATGTGTGTGCTTGTGTGTGTGTGTGTGTGTGTGTGTGTGTGTGTGTGTGTGTGTGTGTGTGTGTGTGTGTGTGTGTGTGTTACCCAGTCTTGTTGTGCACAAGGGAAACTTCCTGAGTGCCAGATCACCAGTCTCCTCGGGTCCTG
>PIJE02001191.1:146381-160678 GCA_002895965.2 Coryphaenoides rupestris | reverse complement strand
GAGGTCATCTACGGACAAGGAGGCAAACCACACTTGGGAAAAATACGAATAGACTCCGGTGTATGTCCGTTCACCTGGATCTTCTGGAGGCTGGAGGAGGCCTCGCTGAGGTTCTGCGGCACGTCGAAGCACTTGGCCGTGTTGATCTTGGCGTTGACCAGCCACTGCTGGAACTCTCTGAAGGCCGAGCGGAAGCCCTGGTCCAGCAGCTTCTCCTTACTCTGGCAGCTCCTGGAGGCCTGGAGGCTGAGGCTGGGACACAAACGCACAGCACAGAGGCCGCCCGCTGTTAGCACCTATGATGTGGGGGTCATGTGGTCAAGTGGTTGAGTGTCAGGGTGACATTTCAGTCAATGTGCCTTGAAGATCTTCATTCTGGTTGTATACCCAATTACTGCTGCATTAGACCTACCAGTTATATTGGGCACTACCTGTTGTGTTGGGCTCACCTGGTTTATTGGGCCTACCTGTTGTACTCTTTGATGAGGGAAGAGACCCTCTCGGACAGCGTGCCCAGGTCCCTGGAGAACCTGCACAGGTCGTTCAGCTGCGTCTTCAAACTCTCCGACATGGGCTCCGCTTTCACCAGGTCCGCCAGTGTGGCCTGGGGGTAGTGATAAGACGTTTAGATCATTACCCGCCGATCAATAACTACATGCAGACTACATCCTGTGTCTATGCATTCATATTTCATAGGCTCATAGTGCATAATTCATTCAGACACAGCCTATACTGTATATACTGTAATGTAATTTATTTCTGGGATGATGATGATGAGGTGTCGACGGCTATCAACGATCGGTATCAACATGAAATGTATTTTGGATTCATCAATATTCATATACTGTAGATCTGACAGGAAGTCAATCGTACAGCTTGAGGCATGCGATTACCCTTCTATCTATGATTACAATTTGTTTGGAACTGTGTTAGAACATGTGTCAGCCCTGCAGGATTTGCCAGAGCGGCTGTGAATACTAAGACCTACTAAGCAGGCCCGCTTGTTTAATTAATGGGTGACTGAAATCTGAAGCAGACCTTTGCCAGCTGCCAGGCCTTGACACACTCCTCCCCGCTGTGCTTGCCCTCACACTGGGCCAGCCGGAGGCGACAATCATGGAGCTGGGCGGCAAAGTCCTGCAGGTCCTGCCCCAGCCGGGAGGACAGCCCGCTGAACTCCTGCTCGGAGCTGGCGATCTGGGAGAGGGAGGTCTCCAGGCCGGCCCGGGTCTGCAGGGCGCCGCGCTCCCACTGTTCCCACGACGAGAGCAGGGCCGCCTCCTCACGCTCCACAGCCTCGAAGCCCCCGGAGCCCGTGTGGTCCCGGGCCGCCGCGCCGCAGCGCTGCACCCGGCTCAGCCTCTCCCGGCCCCGCTGCTTGGAGTCCAGCAGCTCCTGGATGGATGGTGGGGGTTGGGGGACGTTAGGGGATGGGATTAGCTTCAGGTAACTGCACCCAGGACCTCTGGTTCAGGCAGTTGGAGTTTTCAAGCCACTAAGCCGTACCTTGACTTCAACTAAGCTCATTGAGACAAGTCAGAATCAGAATCAATTTATTTGCCAAAGTAAAAATGTACAAGGACTTTATACAGGAGTTCGAGGGCTCCGACCTTCTGACATCCTCCCAGGAACCCTTTATAGAGAAACTTCCCAGACCACTCTCTCTGCTTCCTGATTCCTGATTGATTATTCTATTGCCCTGCAGGTGTTGGGGGCGGGGTCCTTACCTGCACTTTGGAGAGCTTCCTCTTAATGGAGGCTGTGTCGCCGGACAGGTCTGACCAGCGCTGGAGCTCCTCCTTGGCGGAGATCAGCCAGTCGTTGAAGTCTCGTACCGCGTCCAGGTACTGCTCGTGCTCGGACACAACGCCCTCCATGGAGTGCACCTTGCCCTTTGGGGAGGACGAATGAAAGACAAGGGTTTTTGCAAAGAACCAGGATTGAGGAAAGTGTAACGGGTCACATAGTAGTAGAAATGTTTGTTTATGACCTTGGGTTATGACCCACATGCCTGTGACCTTGAGGTACATGTGACTTATAAACTGACCACTTTAAATCAAGCAGGTTAAAACACACACATAAACAATAAACATGACACCATTATAAATTAAGTACTGTAGTGCTGTGGGTCTACGCATTTTTCCCTAGATGTAAGAAAAACATGTTGGTCACAGGCTCCAACAAATGTCACTCAATGTAAATCAACAACAATATAATCATAATCAATCGCAGTATCTGTCAAAATAATTAAAAAATAGTACCATATTTTTCAGCCCTACGTTTGAAAACCATATGCTCATACTACGTGACTCCGCCCCTCAGGACTTCTTCGTTATCACATACCTTGACCACGGCGGAGATGTCGGCAAAGTGCGCATTGAGCTCGGCCCGCTGCTCCGGCCCGAACATCTGGTCGGCGGTCTTCTCGTGCAGCTCCACCGCCTTCTCGGTGAGGCGGGCAACCACGCCGGCGTGGGCGTCGACGTCGGCGTGCACCGCCCGCAGCCGCTCCAGCAGGGCGGCCTTCTCCTTCAGGCCGGGCTGCTGGGGCAGGCTCATGCCCACCTCCTGCTCCACAGTTTCCAGCCACTGCTGAAGCTGCCCGCGGTTCTCCTGGTAGCAGCTCCACTGGGCCACCGTCCACTCCAGCCGGCTGTGGGTAAATTAGCAATCAGCGAGGGGTCAGGGTCACTTCCAGTCAGGCCCAGCAGGGGGGGGCGCTGTCTCCTCACCTGTGGCAGCTCATGGAGGTCATCAGCATGTTGGCCCAGGAATCCTTGAGGCGCTGCAGCTGGCAGCGGATGGCCTCCTGGCTCTCCAGGCTGTTGTGCTTCAGCACCTGCTCACCCTTGCCCACTGTCATGTTCAGCTTGACCTCCCCCTCGCCCTTCATCAGCAGGATGTCCTGAGGAAGAGGAAGAGAACACAAGCACGCTGGGTTCAACGTGACACAGAGAGCCCACCACGGGCCACTCAAAATCACTTCATGGGTGAGTGTGTCTTGGTTATCCTGGTGGCTGGCTTAATTGGCCTCACCTGGCCCAGTTAGAGTCTGGGGTGGGTGTGGCTGCACACCTGTGGTGCATTACCTAATCAGCGCACAACAGGTTAAGTCAGCCACCAAACAACTCACACAATAACGATAACAAAATGGAGGCACTTTCCGATCCAAAACCGACCTGCACGAGCGCCAGCCTCTTCTCCAGCGTCTCCTTGTTGCCCACGGTGCTGTCGAGCGAGGCCAGGCGCTCCTGGGCGGCGCCGAGCCAGGCCCAGGTGCTCTGCAGGGTGTCCTGGAAGGCCTGCTGCTCCTGCAGGGTGAGCTGGCAGCTGCGCAGCCGTTCGCGGGTGCGCCGCAGCAGCGCCTGCTGCTGGGACTGCAGCTGGGCCGACACGCGGGTCTCGCTGCCGTCGCCGCGCCCGCCCTCGTTCAGCGCCTGCGCCTCCTGGCACAAGCGCTCGAACGAGTCCCTGGAGGGTGGGGGGAAGGGCTCGTATTATTGTATCTTGCAGTCCAATTCTATTAAAAGGGCCCGATTATACCACCAGGTGTGAGTCGTCATTGTAGCATACATTCTAGGGGGGCACTCCCACTTGTGATGTCACTTTGTCACAATGGCAATTTCAATCACGTTTTGAAAGGACTTGTAATGGCTAATCATGCTCATGCACCTGGTCTTACAATAGGGCCAATGTGCCCGTTCAAAGCGTGCCCATGTCTGTTTGAGCCAAAAATACATAGATAAAGACAGACAGACAGACAGACAGACCCCTCTAATCATAGTTTGATGGGAAGAAAGAAGGTCAATACTGAGCTTTGACTCTGGACTCTCTGGCGCGTACCTCTCCTTGAGCACCTCCTGCTGGTACTCCTCCACCTGCTCCAGCATGGCCTTCTCCGGGCCGCGCTGCTGCTTGGCCTCGGGCAGGTCAGAGGTCATCCTCTTCTCCATGTGCTCCAGCCACCACCGCAGCTTCTTCAGCCGACCCTCGAACCTGGGGTCACGGACGTAACCCGACAGGACAGGTTGAAGACGCCGTTTCTCGGCAACGCCAATGCAGTTAGTACATTAATAAGGCTTCCAAAAGTGTCCTCTTAGTTAGTTAGTTAGTCAGATATACCTAGGTAGCTAGGTAGTTAGATATACCAAACTACCTAGGTATACCTAACTACCTACCTATCATATTAACTACCATGGAATACATTTCTACCCACCTACCTACCTTGGTTTATCTATCTAACTACTTACATACCTACTACTAAGGTATACCTTTTTTACAAACAAACTACCTAACTTGGTATATGTATCTAACTACCAACCTATGGACCTAATTGACTAGCTGCCTAACCAACTACAACTAACAACTAGTTGGTAGAGAGTGTGGGTGGCCCACCCACCCCTTCATGAGGGAGGCGCTGTCCTCCAGGATCTGCTGGTTCTGCCGGCACTGCTCCACGAAGCTGTCCCAGTCCTGCTGGATGGAGGAGAGGTTCTGCTGGACCTGCCCGGCGCTGGCCTTGGGCAGGTGGAGGAGCAGCTTCTCCCCTTCCTCGCACACCTGGGTGAGGCGCACCTCGCCCTCCTCCACGCGCTCCATCGCCCCCTGGCGGTGGACAGGAGCGGTTCATATCATGTCAGTGGGCTAACTGTGCCTAACCTTAAGACCACAGTGGAAAACACATACCACAATGGGCTGAATCTTAAAGTTCCTTGAAAAGTAGTTCCTGGACTAAAAGCTCTCTGTACTTTTGGAGGAAACGCGGCTCCTGATTTACTTTTGACCTCACCGAGGAGTATAAATACCTTGATTTTCTGGAGTTTGCGATCGACGACGCAGGTGTCCCCCGATCGGTCGGAGCATTCCTTCACGATCTCTCTCTGTTCAGAGAGCCATCGATGAAACTCCTGGACCAGGTCTGATGAAAGAGAGACATGGAGACCGTGAGGGGGGGAGAGAGAGAGAGAGAGACATGGAGAGAGAGAGAGAGAGAGAGAGAGAGAGAGGGGCATCTATCAACATGATCCCACAGTAGCCGGGAGTATCGATCTCCGTGTCTCACCGTTGAAGTGCTGTTGCAGACAGTGCTGCATGGCCACCAGGGTCCGCGCCGACAGCTGGTTGATGGCCTCGTAGCTCTTGATCAGGTCAGTGAGGGCAGAGCCCAGGCCGGCCAGCTCCTCGGAGGGGTACTTCCTGCACAGGTTGTTCAGGCTCTCCCTGGTGGTGTCGATGCTGCCCTGTTGGTTCAGGAGCTCTTTCTGGAGGTCCTGTCATTCGGGATCGGAGGGGAGGAAAAGAGGGCTGTCAATCCATCTTGCTGTTCTTGTCCTTACTGTACTGTACTTATCTTAGCTACATGTATGTCACTGTGTGTTTAAACACTGGTGTCTTGTGACCTGTCTTTTCTAACCATACATTCATGTCGCCAGATATGACTGCAAATAGCTTTGCTGGCGTTACCGTCTGCGTGAATACATCTCTGGCAGGCTCTCATTCATGACTATTAAGACTCATCGCCATGCATTGCAAATACACATGTGAGTGGAGGCTGTCGTGGGCTTTTTTGAGCAAGGACCGGCTCATCTGGAGATCAATGCTTTTCGCCTCAAAAGGTGGGGCGGTCGAACCGGCAAACGTTCCAGTTTATAAACAGCCGACAGCGCTAGCCTCTGAGCGAGTCCTGAATGCCCTCTAAGCTGCATCCAGACTTCACCTTGACGCTGTAGATGTCCTCGGGGTCTGAGCCCGTGGTGGTGGAAATCAGGGACTCCTCCATGCTCTTCAGCCAGTCGGACATCTGGGAAATGTAGTCCTCCAGCTGCTTTCTCTGGGAGCTGAAGTCCTTGAGGTTCCCCCTGGCCTGCTCGCACTGCTTGTGCACGCCGCCGATCTTCTTACGCAGGTCCGCCTCCAGCGCCTGGCACAGAACAAGGACAGAAAGGCTCGGACTAGAGACTGGCCTAGTGTACCAGTGTTGTTGTCTTAGGAGTGGTGCTGTTTTTTTTACCTGCAGCTTAGCGGGGATTTCCTGACCACCGCTGTGCTCCTTCAATTCTCCGAACTTCTCCAGCAGTGTCTTCAGCTTCTCCTCTTTCTCCTCGATTTCTTTCTGTAAATACAGATGAGAAGGGGAAGAAGATTACGATTACGATGATTTATGATCAGCGGCAATGAACAATTTGGTGGGTCGGTCCGGTCCTACTCACCTCGACCACGGCCAGCCTGGCGGACATCTTGTGGCTGTCGTTGAGGTTGTTCAGACTCTCGCTGAGCTCCATGGCGCAGCTGCAGGCCCAGCCCTCGATGTCCTCGCTGATCCTCCGCACGTCCTCCCAGACCGCCAGGCTCTGGCCCAGACGCTGGGTGTTGTCCTCCACCCTCTCCAACACCTGCAGGTCCCGGGAGTCCCGGCCGTGAGGACAACACACAGCATAGGCTCTCTATTGAACTACTGGCAGGACAGCGATTTACTGCATATATACAATGTAAGTACAATGTGACTTACATCCAGCCACTGATCCACCAGTGTCTCCACATCCTTCTTCATGGCCTGAGCGTCGCACTCGGGGATGTTCTTCAGCTCGCTGAGCAGCTGCTTGCCCCTGCTGGAGAAGAGGTCCAGCTCCCGCTGTTTGGCAGACATGGTGGACTTCACCGCCTCATGCTGCACCAGGACAGGACAGGGAAAGGGGAAGTAAAAAAAAACCAACACATGAGCCCGCCCTTTTTACACAGAGATTCCGGGAATATATATATCGCGGTAAAGACGTTCTGGCAGTGTGCTCGGTGCGATGTGACCCACCTTGGATAGAGACCTCTTCGTTTCCTCGTGGTCCTTGAGAGCGGAGCCGATGTCCACCACGGCCTCGGTGCTGTCCAGGACGGCCGTGATGGACGTCTTCAGGGCCTGGTACTCTCTCATCAGCTCCACCAGCACCCCGCACTGCTCCTGCCTGTCAACAACAACACAGTGTTATTTGTTGTCGACACTTAGCTAGGAGGGGGAGGAGCCCGCGGATCGAACCAGCGACCTTCCTGTTGCCAGACAACCACTCTTATTACCTCCTGAGCTACTGCCGCCCGTCCAAAATATGACTTATTGTGTCTCCTACATCCCTCTCTCCGCACCTGTCTGAGATGAGACGCTTGGTGTCCTCCCAGGTGGTCTTCAGGAGGCCGATCTCCCGCAGCACCTCCCCGGCGAACTCGGCGTCCCGCTGGGCCAACTGCTGGCCCTTGTCCCTGAGCCACTGCTCCTCGTGCTGGTGGGACTGGAGTTCGTCCTCCAGCTGGTTGAAGAAGCGCAGCCTGGCACAGCAGAGAGAGACACCGACGTACTTATTGTAGGTCGCTTGGGACAAAAGCGGCTGCTAAATGCTCTAAATGTAAATACTGTATCCTGTAATCCTGACTCCTCACTGAACAGTGACTTACAATAAGACATACATTTGTCCGAAGAGAGTGAGACAACAATATATCGCTGACAGTACAGTAAGATCTTAATAGAACAGAAGTTTCAAGCAGTCATACAAAGTAAGTAAGTAAGTGCTAAGGATCCAAGAGGGAATGGGATTCAAACCCTGGGTGGGGTAAGTGGGAGTGGGTTAGGGAGGAGAGGCGGTGATGGGCCCCCCCATCAACCGCCCCTGGGTTGTTTAAGGAGGGACTCCAGGTGAACTCTGACAGCCATCATGATGCTGCTATTGATCTCCTGCGAGGAGGGCTTCTGCTGCAGGACTCACCTCTGCTGCAGCGCCTGCAGGCCCGGCTCCTTCATGCTCTGGTGGTCGGCCTTCTCCTCGATGTCCTCCACCGTCTGCAGCAGCTGCTCCTTGCGCTGCCGGAAGGAGGCCCACAGGGCGCCCAGGGCCTCCGCCTCGCTCTGCTTGGAGCCCAGCAGGGCGCGCACCGCGTCCACCTCGCCGCTCAGCGCGTCCGCCAGCCACCGGCACGAGGTGCGCGCGCCCTCGCTGTCGCCGACATGCAGGTGGCCCTTGCGGAGGACCGCCGTCCAGCCCGGCGGGCCAGCGCCTCCAGCCGGCCCACCTCGGGCACAGCGGCCGCCAGCTCGCGCTGCAGCTCCTCCACGCGGGCACGGTCCCAGCTGCCCGCGGCCTCCACCGTCTGCCGCAGCGCGCGCAGGGTCACCGCCGCCATGCCCCTGGCTCTGCCAGGAAGGCCTGCAGCCGCTCCAGGCCTCCAGCCGCAGCCGCGCCGCCCGCTGGGCCTCCAGGTAGGGCAGCAGGCCGCTCTCCAGACGGCCCCGCAGCAGCTGCGCGTCGGCAGGCTCGCAGGAGCCGCACAGGGGCCTCCGTCTGCTGCTCCAGGCTCTGCCGCACGCCCGCCTGCTGCTGGAGGGCCGCTCGGTGCTCCTGCCAGGGGGAGAGAGAGAGAGAGAGAGAGAGAGAGAGAGAGAGAGAGAAGAGAGAGAGAGAGAGAGAGAGAGAGAGAGAGAGAGAGAGAGAGAGAGAGAGAGAGAGAGAGAGAGAGAGAGAGAGAGAGACATAGAAAGCTGTCCATCTGTGCATTCCCAAAATAAAAGTCCTGCCACGTCACCTGGAGGTTCATCCTGCCTATGAAACAAACGTCCTCTCCTCACCTTTACTTGTGTGATGGCCGGCTGCAGGTGGGCGGTGTTGACCTGGGAGGTGGAGTGGAGGGTGGAGAGCATGTTCTCGCCCCACTGGGAGAACCTGACCAGAGCCTGGTCAAACTGCTCCACCTGCGACAGGTGGCTCTGCAGATCCTGGATCCTGCGGGTTGTACAAGACGTTCATTCAGACATTCATTCATTTGCGTCAAAAATGAGAAAGGTGTGTTAGGTCCACGAGTGTTTGCCTTGAACTTGGCTATAAGTGCTCATCTGTAGTCACCCTAATGTCTCTATATAAGTCTGGATCCGTGGTTCATTGTTTCCTGTTACGTCTTGTGTCAGTTTTAGTTGAAAGAGCTCGTCTTGACTTTTACCTGTAATACTTTATCTGACCTTCTGTGAACTTCACTGCAATTTTTGTTAATGTGAAAGATCCATCAAACCATCGACGACCAACCACCCCCCCACCCTCCCTCCCCGGCGATTCATAGCCCCGACGCGGTGCCTACCTCTGGGGTACCGCAGCGCTCTGGCCGCTCCAGCGGGTGTGCAGGATGCCCAGGTCCTGGGTGAGCAGCTGGGAGCTCTGCTGGGGGGCGCTGGCCACCAGGGCCGAGGCCAGGGAGACCAGGCCCGCCTGGCTCGCCTGCAGGGAGCTCAGCTCAGAGTGCAGGCCCTGGAGGGGGGGGGGGGGGGGGGGGAAGTGTGTATAAAACCAGGAAGTGTGTTTAGGTGGTTATTATGTTGGATAAGCAGTTAGTATTGTATAGTACTAGTACTAGTATTACATGGATAGTATAGTACGAGTATTATAGTATATAGTACAGTGTACTAATAGTATTAGTAGTATAGCATACTATTGTACAATTCTACACTACTAGTACTCGTAGAATAATAAAGTAAAATAAAATAGTAAAATAGTAAAATATTATTAGGACAGTATAGAATAGTACTAGTTTGATAGAAGATTTGGCATTGTGGGTTTTGTTTCATTTTGTTTGACTATGCAAACCCTCGGGATTTAAAATACGAGGCATTTAGTGCCTGTTCTTAAAATTTAGTATTTAGTATTTAGTACATCAATATATGTAGTTTAGGTGTATACCTGTAAATCCTGCATCTCGTCGATGAGTTTGGTTTAGTGTAGTGTGATCATGTATTGGCTTTGTGCTGTGTACCAGTACCTGTAAATCCTGCAGCTCGCTGGTCAGTTTGGTTTTGTCGGTGGAGAGTCCACGGCTCTCTGGGTTGGACAGAGACTCGCTTCTCTCCAGGCAGGACACAAAGTTGGAGCGGTCCTTCTCATACCTAGCGGCACAGGGACAACATGGAACTCAATATTAAATGGATCGCACTTTTTTGGGTTGGGGATCCATACCCGGTTCTATGAGGACCCGTTAAGTTGTGACGTATCAACGTTCTGATAATACTGTCCAAGGTTTTCAGGCTCTGCCATTTGCTTTGGGACCCGAATGAGCGTCTGCACTCGAAAATGAATTTACCGGCGTCAGACTTAACAACCGGATCATCGATACTGCTATCGAGACTAGCGGGTCCTATTATAACATAACGTTATGTCCGTGGAAAACCAAATTCTGTTCAGAAATCATAAACTCATTAGCGGTTGGCACAGTTCTGTAAAATAATTTATTTAAATAATAATAACAGGAAAATATTGACAACACCCAATCCCTGTGGAGCGCATTGCGGCGTCTTACTTCTGCCACAGAGCCAGCAGCCCCTCCAGTTTGCTCTGCTTGTCCTTGGCCTGCTGCAGACTCTGGTCGTAGACGGCCTGCAGCGCCGCCGCCGCGCTCTCGGCCTGCTCCCGGTTGCTCAGCCTGCGGGCGCCGGCCGACAGGGACAGCACCGACGCCTTCAGCTTCTCCAGGCCCTGGCACACGTCCTGGGGGGGCGGGGGGGGGGACCGGGGGGGAGACGGGGGGGGGAGACCGGGTGGCGAGACCGGGGAGAGGACCGGGGGGAGACCGGGGGGGAGACCGGGGGGGAAGAGTCACAATATATGCCAACCATCCTGAGATTCTCAACTCTAACCCCTCACTCTCAACCCCTGTGAGTCACAACTAGGGCCTATGACACTCGATACCGTCTTAGAATTTGCAGATGGTAATATGGTGATCTGGCATTACAGTGAAGTGATATAGTTATCTGCTACCGGACTGTTCTAGCTGTTCTGTTATTTGCACAAAATATATTAACTAACTATCTTAAAATGAGAAGACCCTCATATGAATATGCAGGAAGTGAGGCGCTACCGTGTGGCTTTTGGAGGGCTTTGTAGGTCTCCGACGACGACGAGCACGATTTGATTGGCTGCTCCAGGGTCGCTTGGAGACCGACGAGTGACGCTCGTGCCTGAGAGAAGCATTGAACCAAAAGACGACACTCACTCACTGTGTTCACTGTCCTTCACCATCCACCTCCTCCTCCTCCTCCTCCTCCCCTCACCATACCCTCACTCCTCCTGCCTTCCTCCTCCTCCCTTCACCATACCTCCTCCTCCTCCTCCTCCTCCTCATCCCTTGACAACCATTACCTCCTCCTCCACCTCCTTTCACCATACTCCTCCTCCTCTCTCCTCCTCCTCGTCCTCTCCCTTCCCTCTCCTCCTCCCCCCTCCTCTCCCCTTCCCTCCTCCTCTCCCCCTCCTCCTCCCTCCTCCTCCTCCTCCCCTCACCTATACCTCCTCCTCCTCCTCCTCCTCCCCTTCACCATACCTCCTCCTCCCCCTCCTTCTCCCCTTCACCATACCTCCTCCTCCTCGTTCACCATACCTCCTCCTCCTCCTCCTTCCCTCCCCCCCCTTCACCTACCTCCTCCTCCCCTTCACCATACCTCCTCCTCCTCCTCCTCCCCGCTCCTTCTCTGTATCTCCTCCTTCCCCTCCTCCCTCCTTCACCATACTCCTCCTCCTCTCCTCCCCCCTCCTTCACTCTCCTCCTCCTCCCCCCTCCTTCACCTATCCATCCTCCTCCTCCCTCTTCTCTCCTCCTCTTCCTCCTCCTCCCTCCTCCCTTCACCTCCTCCTCCTCCCTCCCATCCTTCCCATCTCCTCCTCTACCTCCCTCCTCCCCCCTTCCCCTCCTCCTCCTCCTCCTCCTTCCTCCTCCTCCCTCCTCCTCTTCCTCCTCCTCCCTCCACCTCCTTCACTATACCTCCTCCACCTCCTCCTCCTCCTCCCCCCCTCCTCCTCCTTCACTTGTACCTCCTCCAGGCTGGCGTCGAACTTCTTCTGGTGGGTGAGGCTCTCCTCCAGCCGCCCGTGGAGCTGCTGCACGCTCTCCCTCAGCTCCTCCCAGTAGCGGCCCAGCTGGGTGAGGCGCGCGCGGACGCGGGCAGACTCCCCCGACGACAGGAACTGGCCCAGCGCCTGGGAGTCCGCCTCCAGCCGCGCCTGGACCTCCGAGCGCTCCTCCAGCTCAGCGCTCACGGCCTGGGGAGGAGGAGAGAGGAGCAGAGAGGAGGGGAGAGGAGGAGAGGGGAGGAGAGGGGAGGAGAGAGGAGCAGAGAGGAGAAGAGAGGAGAAGGGAGGAGCAGAGAGGAGAAGGGAGGAGCAGAGAGGGGAAGAGAGGAGGAGAGAGGAGAAGAGGGGAGGAAAGGGGAGGAGAGAGGAGGGGAGAAGAGAAGAGAGGGAGAAGAGAGGAGGAGAGAGGAGAGGAGAAGAGAGGGAGAAGAGAGGAGGAGAGAGGGAGAAGAGAGGAGGGGAGAGGAGAAGAGAGGGAGAAGAGAGGAGGAGAAAATAGGAGAAGAGGGGAGGAAAGGGGAGGAGAGAGGAGGGGAGAGGAGAAGAGAGGGAGAAGAGAGGAGGAGAGAGGAAGGGAGAGGAGAAGAGAGGGAGAAGAGAGAAGGAGAGAGGAGAGGAGAAGAGAAGAGAGGGAGAAGAGAGGAGGAGAGAGGAGAGGAGAAGAGAAGAGAGGGAGAAGAGAGGGAGAAGAGAGGAGGAGAGAGGAGGGGAGAGGAGAGCAGAGGAGCAGAGAGGAGCAGAGAGGAGCAGAGAGGAGAAGAAAAGAGAAGAGGGGAGGAGAAGAGAGGAAGAGAGAGGAGATGTCAGGAGAAGTGAGGAAAATAGCAGAAAAGAGAGGAGAAGAGAGGAGAAGAGAGGAGAAGAGAGGAGAAGAGAGGAGAAGAGAGGACACACTCAGGAGAGCACTAGTACTCAGTACTTAATCATTCTGCATTCATCCAAAGATGAAACGTTTGGACCATTGGGGTTTTGGAGGGTGATCTGCTAGCTAGCTTGAGGTGGCTGGGGTACCTTCACCGTGGCGATCTGCTCCTCCAGAGGCGCTGAGGAGCTCTTCAGGGGGTCCAGCTGCTTCTCCTTGTCCGAGATCCAGGCGGAGAACGCCTCGAAGCCCCGCCCAAACTGGTCCCACTGGGCTCGCATCCCCTCCAGGGTCTGGATACTGGGAGAGAGAGAGCGAGGGAGAGAGGGAGAGAGAGAGAGAGACATTCACTCACTGCCCACGATCAGGGCTCCAAATTAAGGATGTCTCGTGATATTTATACGACAGTGTGTCCAAAATCCCGGCTGCAATATTACGTCCACCTCCTCCTCCTCCTCCCTCCTCTTCCTCCTCCACATCCTCCTCCTCCCCTCTTCACTGTACCTCCCTCTCCTCCCCCCTCCTTGTGACAAGTGAGTCAATTCACTTATTAAACTATATTTAATATATAGAAGGGAGAAAAAACAACAACTTCAATTTGGGAGAATGGCTGTCATGTCTGGAACAGTTGAAAGTAGAATTCGGGATATTTGCGGGACACTGAGGGAAAAAAGTTGATGAAAGCATACTGTCACATACAGGCCCGGACGAACACAGACAGTGTTACTGGGAGGCAATCCCATTACCCTTGGCTGTCAGCTTCGCGACTGGAACAAAGGGAACCATTACAGAGAACCAGATACCTGCCATTAGGTCGACCGTCTGAAGACAACGAGAGTGACGTCTTAATCTTCCATCTTTACAACCAAGCGTGGAGAGAGAGAGAGAGTTCGCATCGCTCTGTCTTTAAGTATGATTCAGGACGAAGACAAGTTAAGCGCTGTTACTTTATAATATTATACGAGGCCTTCACAGCCGTTATATGATATAGTATTATAACATAGCGGATAGTATTTCTGCTTTATATTGCAGAGGCAGGTGTTTTTTAATGTGGTATCCCGGCGCTTGAGGGATTTGGTTTCGGGAGACGTCACACTTAAGTAAAACTACTTGAGACTTTAACTGTGATTCAAATGCAAATGGCCGTGTCTTGACTGATGGAAAATGTTAAGTTTCGCTAAGTTAAGTGTTGATATGTATATCTGGTCCACGTGTAAATGGGTATTTCTATAAATTAATTTTCTCTGCGGTTTGGCATCATAGTGTCCACACCGACACGGTGTTTCAGGTCACTGAAGCCTTTGGAAAAATAGATCAGCCTACCAGTTGGTACAGTCCACTGGGTAGGCGGCTGGTAGTCTGATCTAGTCAGCATACACCTGGGTGCAGGACACTCCCACTTGTGATGTCATAAAGGGGGCGATTCTGAAACCGCTATATTCTTATCTTTATGTACCACAGTGATATATTGCTGTCTCCTTCAACAAATGTACTCTTTGTAAGTCGCTTTGGATAAAAGCATCTGCCAAATGCCCTAAATGTAAATGTAAATGTAAATGTAAATGTAAATGTAA